>PVLD010001894.1:0-184048 GCA_004027595.1 Dinomys branickii | reverse complement strand
CAGCGTCTGGGACTTTCCCACGTCTCGCCCCGGCAGCCTTGTCCGCCCTACCACATCTCCCCCGGCATCTCAGAGAAATACGCCCAGTTTAAACTTCCCAGCCGAGGTTCCGGCATTCACGCTCACCAAGTCTGTCTCGAGCTGGTGGTGTTTATTAAGGAGGTTCGCTCCCTTGCTGCTCACCCGGTCGCCATCTTCCTGAGTTCTCTCCAAACTGATTTAAATGGCTTGGGCTGATTAACTCCTGACCCTTTTCCAGTTAACAAGTGGAAATCAAATCTAACCCAGTAATACCTTTTCTTGAATTGCTTCCAAATTTACTTTGCAAAGAATAGTTCAAAGATGGCTTTCATGACTCCTTTTAGGGAGGGACAGATCGTTCATCCAGCACCCTCTTAGCATTCTTCAAGGATAAAATAAGCTTGAGACCTTGATCTCACTCATGGTTCAACTAAGATGACAAAAATAGGTTTGCAAAAGTCATTGTACATGTGGTAATATAACTGCCACAACTGTCGAGTCTCTGACCTATGTGATCCATGGGACTCTTACACACCTCATCCATGATGCAGTTATAATCCCAATTAACAGATGAACAAAGGAAGGTTTAGGTGACATGCCAGGAAAAACCCAGCTGTAAGGCAGCTGGGCAATACTCAAAGCTCTGCTCTTGTTCACAGGCTTGGTGGATGGCTTTGTTGAACTTGCATCCATGACCCACAATCGGAAGGAAAGGGAAGTACATCAATCTCCCACTCAGTCAATGTGAGAATCACACACCACACTGCCTTGTATGAAACAACCCCCAAAGAATAATTTGCTTCTCACTGCAGGGTGAGTATAATGCAGATAGAACTAAGAACTCTATCTCTCTCTCTCTCTCTCTCTCTGGTTTTGTTTTTTTTTTTTTGGTACCAGGAATCGAACTCTTGACCTTGTGTTTGCCAGGTAGCCACTTACACCAGTGAGCTATATCCCTGGACAGATAGAACTAAGAGAAAGGCCTGTGTGATAGTGTGATGAACTGGTAGGTCTGGATGGAGAATTAACCTGGGGCAGCACTGAGCTGAGGGCCTTGTGCCTCTCTGTCATTATGCACCACAAAACACCATGGGGTGACAGGCCAATGAAATCATGTGAAACTGGAACTGCCTTGGGTTGCTAAGGAAAACAGGAGGAATCCTACATGCAGAAGGAGCCCCACAAAGGTTAGAGCTGCTGAAGCTGAACTGGGCAAGATGTACCCATACAGGGGCTGGTGATATAGCTCAGTGGAATAAGCGCCTGCCTAGCAAGCACAGGGTCCTGAGTTCGATCCCCAGTACCGCCAAAAAAAAAAAAAAGATGTACCCACACATCATCTCGAAAAAGTAGCAGCAAAATATAAAACATATGTTTAGAAAAGAGCCATTTAGAAGAAACACCCAAACTCTTAAACTATCTGAGTGGAGAAATAAAGGCAGAGGCCTTGCTAGATGAAAATAAGAAAATCCAACTAACTAATAGTAATAATAACAAAAGCAGAAGCTGAGATTGACTGAGGGTTTATCTTATACCAGGTATTATGTCAAGAATTTGCAAGAATTATTTTAATCATCCTAACAATTCTATTAAGTAGCACTATTATTAGTCTTAGTTTATAGGTATGGAAATAGGCTCAATAAAATTAAATAAATAGCCAATGATATTTTCTTCAGGTGAGCCCTTAAATACCAGAGTGTCACGCTTTGAAACCTGCTATGAAAATGCTCTCAGGTCCTAGGTAGCTTTACAATTGCTTTTTTTTTTTTTTTTTTGTGGTACTGGGGATCGAACTCAGGACCCTGCTTGCTAGGCAAGCGCTTATTCCACTGAGTAGCTTTACAATTGCAAAGCCAGAGGGAAATGCTTGTGTTCTCAAAGGTGTAACCCCTTACTGAGAAGAGAGGCCACAGTCCAGGTTCATACACTAAGAACTTGTGAATGTATCTTCATCTCTGCTGGGATAAGAGGGTTGACTTTGGATAATTTTACATATTTCAATCAAATTTAGCTTATTTTGCAATTCAAAAGAAC
The DNA here is from genome assembly GCA_004027595.1 of Dinomys branickii. NCBI lineage: Eukaryota > Metazoa > Chordata > Mammalia > Rodentia > Dinomyidae > Dinomys > Dinomys branickii. Next base: position 181,993 of record PVLD010001894.1, on the reverse strand, counting down.
AGTACAGAAAGCTGCCACCCAAAAGCAAATTTTTAAAGTAGACTTAATTTACAGATTAAGAAAGAAAAAAAGAACTCAGTCTCAAATCTGAATAAATGCCTAGAGGCTCCTTTTACTCATGTTTCTCTTCCCCTTGGGACCTTGCTCACTGCAGGAAACTTCATGGCAGAGTGATTTTCCTTCACAGATCTCTTCTCTCCCCTCCCTGCCTGTTCTCCACAAACACCTCACAGTGCACAGGAAGCCCTGTGAGGGCAGATCTTCAGTCTTCTCCTATTTTACACTCCTCTCAAGTATCTCTTTAAAAACATGATACATAGTTGCATTAACCAAACCAAATGGAGATGAGGAGAAGGGGTGGGGGAAAAGACTGAAAATTTCTGGTTTATTAAAAAAAAAATTCTCTAAGAAACATCTGCTGCAAGAGAAGCTTCAGGTAAAAGACAATTAGATTTGGTTGTATGTCTTAGAATACTTCCAAGATAATGAAATAAAAATACTGACCTAACAGCAACCATGACAAATCTACAGAGTGTCAGTTTTGTGCTGTTACATTACAAAGGAAAGGGAGGGGAAAACTCCTCTTCAAGTATCATAATATTAATGACAATTCTCGGAAAGATATGAATACTAAGAGGAAGCAAATCTATAAGAAGTTAAATTTATCTAGATGGGTTAAATTGGGTAATAAAATGAAGCATGTATTCCAGCCAACTTCATTGTGAGATGATAAAGCACAAAGCTCATTCAGGCAATAGCTAAGGGGCGGCTGGCTGAAGCAATCCTCCTTTATGATTTATTGCTCAGATGTTCCCTGCATAAACTTTTCAAAATCGTGTTGTAGCCAGGACTGAGGAGCTGTGGGCATTGTAGATTTGCACTGCTGAACAATACAGACTCTTTTCTGTTTTTGGCTACAGTACAAGTAAAAAGAAAATATGGTATTTCTTGGAATTTACAAGCTGTAGGGGGAAAAGTTGCCAATTTTCTTTCTTATATGAAAAGAAATGAATAAAAGGCTTTTTAGAGACAAATATTGAGTTTGTCTCCTTGGGACACATGATGGATCTATATTACAATTATGTCCCTTGTCCAAGAGTGAGAAGAGGCTGAGTAGATTTTTAAAATTTGCATGTCCATTTCATCAAAAAGAGGATAGATAAAAATAGGAAGTTTGATGATCATAGCCAATGAAAGGCGTAGAAGTGGTAGATACTAAGCCTACATATCAGAGCGCCGCTTTATTTACATTTTCTAATGTGCCAGGTAGGTCCACCAAAGCACGTCCATTTTCTTTAGTCTGTCCAGGTTCAATTTTGAAGTGGAGAATTAGGGATAGGTTTTTATCTAGAGCAGAAACAGAAAGATGAAGGCTTGTGCCTAAATCCATAGAACTCAGAGTGTGACATTATACAAAATAATGTCCCGTGATATCCTACAGTACCATTACTCACGCGCCCTCACCAACCCACACACGTGCACTTCACCTCTACCCTGTCTCTCTATATAAGGTGGTAGAACACCTGGTTCAAATTCTAAGTATGCTACCTTCTGTCTATATGCATTAGAAGTTAACCATAAAGTTGACTTCTCAATTGTTTATTTGAATGTAGAACTATTATGTTTACTTGATTTTATTTTTTAGTTAAGTGAAAAACATATATGATTTTTGAATATGCAGCAGTATAAAATCATGTGCAAGAGAAAATAATGCTACCCTTCTCTTTTGTCTTGTAGTTCCTAATTCCCTTTGTAATTCTTTTGCAAAATTTCAATGACTGCACCAATATGTCGTATATCTTTCGCAAACTACTCTATAGTAATAACAAAAGTTAACATCGCACAAAGGCTTACTATAGGGATGTTCCCTGCTTGGCCTGTGTTCATTCATTTAATCATCCTAAGAACAAAGAGTAGGATTCCATCATGCAGTCTTGCAGAGGAGAAAACCAAGGCACAGTGAATTCACAGAGACTAAGTGTAGTGAAGCCAAGACTCTAAACCAGTAATTGTGTCCAAATACTTCTAAATGAATACCAGAGGCTAGATGCTACTTATGCATTAAAATTATTCCAAAGGCTTCTACAGGATGAAATATTTAAAACATATGACACATTAAAGTGAAGTGTGGACCCAAAGTCACCATGAGCGACCCACTGGGTAATCACCCATTTTTTACCTGATGACTTACAAGTTTCCTACCATTTGAGATAATGTTACATCATTATTGATTATATTAAATATGATAGAAGCCATTGGATGTTATTTTATTATTGTAATTTATAAGTTTGTTTTTCTAGACATTGTGAATTATGATAGAAAAACTGGCAGGACAAAAATTTTTGAGCACTTAGGAAAGTTCCTTGTGACGGAGAAAAATGAACTATACATAGACTTCAGGGTACAAAGAAAGGAAAAAACAATTTTCTATTTTCCGGGGTACTGAGAGGGCAGCTGGGGTCCACCTTCTTTAGAGAAAAAGAAGCATCAGAGACAAAGTCTGGAAGGCAGCTAGAGTCAGTGCTGTACAGATGAAGGGTAAAGGCTCAAAGTGCCAGTTATTCTGATGATAATACAGGATTCAAGAACTTTAGAGATCATAGAGTTCAGAGTTTCACAAAGTCTTTCAAGGAACATTGGCCTTTAGAGATACTATGTCCCAAAGTCATTTCATGTTCTCATAAATTTTAGAAATACTATATATCCCACTCATTTGGAAACACACCAACTATAGTATCACATTCTCAGGAGTCCTGTGGAAAAAAGTAAATGGACTTATAATTTTGTCATGGGTTTAAAAGGTCTCCTTGGCCACACCCTTTCCCCCTGTCATTCCTGCCTTGAAGTACCAAACCACGCACGGACTGAACCCTCTGAAATATAAGTCAAAATAAACCTTTCTTCCTTGGTTGCCAAAATAAACCTCTTCCCTGTTTTGTCTTAGTAGTGGGAATGTGATTAATACATTATACAAATAAAGGCATTTTGGTAGCAACTGTAAAGTGTGTGCTATAGAGAGGAGGAATTAGAGTGGGAGGAAGAGGCCAAGGAGCCAGTTAAACCTCCCAATCTGCCTCAGCATGAGTTTATCTCATCTGACTCAAGAAAATGATTATGGCTAGAGCTAATACCAGTGGCATTTAAAAAGACAACAATTCATGAAGCTCTAGTCCTGCTTTCGTAACTCTGAAATGTCAGAGATGTTCTAGCTCCATAGGAGAGGACTTTTATATGAAAGCCTGGGTGTTCGTTTGCAGGAAATGTGCAGATTCTGCACCATGCAGCTGACATGTTACTGCAGAAAGCGCTGTCACAGGACAGTGATTAGAGCCTCAGAAATCTAGGTCTCACAAATGTTGACCTTAAAACTTAGTTGCCAAAAACACATTATTGAGCATACCTCAGGTCTGACACTCATGCTCTTGGATAGCTTAGCAGGACAACTTCTTCCTATCCCTTTTTTTCGCTGGACAGAAAATACTGTCATAGAGAATGACTATGTGCTTAATTTACCAAATCTAAAGGCTACAGTGTACTCAACTCAGAGTTGGTTTTAGGAAAAGAAATTACTCTTAAGGAGGTTCAAAATTTTTTCCTGAAAAAGAAAAGAAAAAGGAAAAGAAAGGAAAGAATTAGAAATGAAAGAAATAGCTATATTTTTAAGGAAGCCCGCAATTTTAGAGTTAGTATTGGAAATAAGGGACAGGGGATAAAAATGTGCCTTTATCCTGGAAAAAGAGCATTGAGTAGGAAAAACAATGCACATTTCAAAACACTTCTTCAGTCTGTGTAATCAACACCAAATGAAAGCCACGTACAGCAACTCTGAAGCCTCAAATGTTATAAACTTGGTCTTCAGGGTTGTTTTACGTGTTCATTTGCTCATTCACTTATTCAACTTGTATTTAGATCATTAATGGACTCATTCTTCATAATCAAGATGTTCAAATTTTAATTCTTATCTATTCATTCAGCAGAATGAATGAGTAATAATTGTTAAAAACCTTCTTCATTTATTTGTTTTTGTAAGTATGGGGAAATAGAGATGAATCAGATAAAGCCTCTGCTTTGCTAACCCCACAGTTTAGAAGGGAAACTTACAGGTTAAATATGCAATGACTACACACTTCGGTGTGTACCACAGCCGAGCTCCATAATAAAGAGCTGTAGGAACCCTCCTCTACAGAAGAAGTACACTTCTGTCTGCACTATGTATCTTTACAATTCCCATTTTCTTCTCCTAGTCATGATACGCTGACATCTGAACGAGGAGTCCAGTGTCTTCCCTGGGGCTCAGTTAATCAGGCACCCAGCAGGAGGGATTAGATGGTGGTCATTCCTGATGATCGGGTTTGGACGCAGTCAGGTCTCAGAATATGTCCCTGTTCACCTCAGCCAACTTCAGGGTGAATATGAGGAGGTAGAAAATTTCCTGTATCCTGTCTTCAAGAGTCAACAACATTTCTTGGGGAAAATTTCAGTCCCTTGATCTTTGGGATGAGCACAAGGAAAGAAAAAGTAGATCTTTTCATGTCCAAGGAAAGAAATTAGATGGGCACATTACCAAAATGGTATTCATACATCATGGGGCTTCAAAGGGTCATTAGTCTCAATCTCTGACAAATGTAAAATCTCCTGTGATTGGCACTGAGGCTTTCTGTAAAAGAGCTTATAGCATACAACTGGTCAAAGGCATTTTTTGAAAGTGTTAGTAACATGTCAGAGTATTAATACACCACTTCAAACTGCATACCAAATCTTAGATAAATGCTCTACTTAAAACTCCCTAGTTCTTTGGGGTTCATATTTGCTTCATAGAATTTATTTTTTTGTTGTTCCTTGATTCACCAGATACTTGTTGAATGCCTTATAAGTCCACAGAGAGGTACTTGCATTATTAAGACATATTTATCTTGGTATATAACTCTGAGTAACAGAGCTCTCAAAAATTCCTACCCCGCAATACCTGTTACCTCATTCCCTCAGGGAAAATGTTTTTTAAAACTTATGCCTCATGTGTGCAATGACATTCTAGAAGCTTCAGAGACTCCAATCATTACCACAGTGCACTTTCTCAATTTTCCTCTTATCGCAGTTGCTTACACAATGAAAAGTTAAATTGTCTATTCTATGCAAAATTATCCCATAGGAAATTTCACCATAATGGGGGGTCCTAGAATATTACGTAGAGCTTGATGTTTATGCATATTTTATCTGTCCTTTGATAAATGTCACGTTTCAAAAAGCATCTGCTGAACTTGTGCACTATCTCTGGAATTCTTATCATCGTGCTGGACACAGAGTCAGTGCCTAATAAACTCCGATCAGTTAGCCAATGGAATGTTCAAGTGTCTTTCACTTAGCAGTTTTGTATAATGAAAGAATTTGATAGCTCAGTTCTGGAGATTTAAAGTAAACAGAACTAAAAGGTGGAATCTGAGTGGTACTGATCCACGAGAGCTACATGGCTGGGTTAATAGCATCATATAGCATCAATATCTTTGCTAGTTGGATATAAATGTAGACCGGCAACAGTGCACTGAGAGTGCAACACTTCAGATCCAGCCATATATACTCATCACAGTCACACATATAGCAAATGTAAATGTGAAGCATACCAAACCTCCTTTGATAGTTCCCAGGAGAGAGAGAGACAGACAGAGAGACAGAGAGAGAGAGAGAGAATTTTTATCTAACGTATGGGTCATATGAACTAAATTCTACAAAATTGTTTCTAAAAATTGAAGCTTTAATTGTTTTAAAAACCCTCAGTTTTGTATTGGTGTTGCTACTTCTGCAGCCTCATCAAGGGTATCATGAAACCCAAGCACCAGTCTTCCCTCAAAGAGAGCTGTGTGGATGAATGTAATGGGCTGTGAGTCTCTTTGCTATTCCTTTCTCTCCTGTGTTTCCTAGAAGAACAGAAGTGCAGCGAGCTTCACAGTCCATTAACTGGAGGTTGAAGACTTTAAAAGAGAAAGACTCTACATTTCCACATGAATTAGTTCAGTTTTACCAATAACACATTTATTTATTTGCTACCAATAACACATTTATTTATTTGCTACCCACATGCTATCAACTGGGGGATAATGGGTGAAGGACCTGAGACTTTGTAGAAAGATTGTTTTAAACATCTCACACACAAATATCTAATTAAGTTGTTACTTTTTAAGATTTCTTCTTTCATCAATGCTCTCATATTTTGAAAGAGAATGACTTGGTTGGGAGTTCAAAAATAGTTCTAAGGATGCTGTTTGCTCTCAGATCAAATTTCATCTCATAACCAAGACATAAATTTCTAAAATTCCTTACAGTTTGCACATATTGATGAGAAATAATGACATACAAACCATTCACTAAACTGAGTTTTGTGCCCAAGGAAGACTGGAAGTGGACTGCTAAGGGATATGAATTTTGTGGTAAAATGGAGCAATGCAAAACCAATCTCGTCTTAATATATAGGCAGTATTTCTCTCCAGGGAAAGCTCCTCCTGTGAAGAACAACATGGTCACCCTAAAGAGAATCATGAGCTGCGAGGCCATGTTCCGGGCCCACCAGAGTGGGACAATCACAGGTCCCACTGGGCAAAGAGATGCTGATGCCTCCTGGAGGCATCTGGTCCTTCTAACTTCAGGTCGCAAACGTTAAAGCAAGGGTGTGGGTGGGACATCATTAAGAGAGCTCCAGGTGGGTCACCTAACTAGAATGCCTCCCTCTTCTTTGCTGTGGCATTTCACTGGAGTGGTGAAAGAATGGGTTTATTTAAAAGTCAAAAATTTGGGGTCATAAGGACCAAAAAAAGGAGTTTATGGCTTGAAGTACACTGAAATAATACATAATTGGAGGGAGTATGTCTCTCTGCCCACCTCTTGACTGATCTGCACACAAACAATTAATCTCTAGAACTACACAAAGGTGAAATGAACTCACATCCTGCCTTAGTCTGAGAGGACCTCTTGGGTGTCTCATAACATGGTTTCTGCTATGTCACCCAAGGCCTGGCTCACCCCAGGCACCCGATAAACACTTGAGAAATGTCTGACTTTCATTCTTTGATGGTTCTCAAATTCATCCATAATATTTTAAGTGTTACAAATATGGCACAATGAGACTATTTCTAACATAATTCAAAGAAGAAAATTTACCTTCCTTTTATGACATGGTATTAAATGAGATTGAAATCAAACTTATTTAAACACCCCTAAAGTGAATTGACCCACAGATCAGTAAGTTGCTGAGTTAGTCTGCTATAGATAGTCAGAATGATAGATCAAATGATAAATATATCATGAGGGAAATTTTCTTGTTGTCAGAATTCTGATACATGACAGGTTTTATTCCATGTACTCCAAGTATTCCTGCCCCAGTAGGCACAGGGAGATGAATGAGTTAGAATTAATCTGAAAAACTATAGATAGTAAGCCCAGGAGACCAATCCATTTATGTATTTATTACTTTTATTTTTCTAGAACCAATACTACCTAAAATAAATCTTACAGAATAAATGCTGCTTTTCGAGTGTATCCTGGCGAGAGCAATATAAAAATAATTTAGGACCAACCATGTAATTATGTGCATTTATTTCAACCTTCCATTACTAGAGATAACAAGATGAATAGTAAAATGTGAACTTTAACAATCCTGTAATTATAGCCACTGAACCATACATTATTGAGAGAATTGTGCAAAACCCAGATGCAAAAGAATCAACTTGGTAGGTAAATAGAAATGAAACAGTAAAATAATCAAGTGATGAACTAATGTGGAAAGCTAAATCACTCTTTGGCATGTTTTATTGCTGTGTTTTCATTTCTTTAACAAATACTAGGTTTATTTTTATTATTTTGCCACACTTCTTACAAGTACATATTGTTCAGCAGCTACAACCAGCCCAGCTAAAAATTCCAGGATTGCGTTTCACTCTGTTTCCTTTTCCTCCCCAGAACGTAATTAGAATTGATAGCGTGTTCTCCATGACCATTTTGTGTATAATGACAGCAATAATACAGACTTCACTGCTATTTCTTGAACTGTAAGAATTTGTGTTTTTGCCTAGGAAGCACAAGTCCTCAAAATAACAACTACCTTTAGGATAATCAAGGTATTGCTCCATAGGAGAATGAGTATGCCACATCAGAATTTATCAAGAGCATCTTATTCATCAGTAGATCATTTAACACTTCCTGAGAAAAATCTGGGAGTCAGCAAGAAGTGTCAAATTCACAGAATTAAGGAAGATGGTTTATCCAGTATATACCATGAAAGTATTTTTCCAGAATTGAGTCATAGACACTGTTCACTTATGTCTGCTAATGAAGGCTAATAGTGACAGAAATAACAAATACTGACAATATTTCTATTTTATTTAAGTGAATTTATCAGGATAGTTAAGTGGAGGGACAGTTAAGCGGAGGAAGTAAAAGATGATTTCATAAAATTTACCTTCATAGAAATATTTTATTTAAACTAGTAGTGAAGTCATTCACATATCCACGTGTACCTTGAGTATTCACAGGGTAAAAATATAACACATTGCAGAAACAAAGAAATGGACACCCCAAAGAGGATCATCTCTGCAGAGCTTACAAGGGTCGAATGCACACTGAGGCAACTTTCTCTGTGGTTTTAATTTGCTTACAGTTTTCCCATGAGAGATTATTATAAAATGTAATAAATTAAGAGGCTATGTGCATCTCCTTAGGGCAAAGCTCTTGCGAGATAGAATCTGGCTTTGGAAACTATTTTTACTCTATCAGAGAGAAAAGAAAGAATGATGAAGAAGCGAACCGTGCAGAAGGAGAAGCTGCACCCAGGAGAAGCAATATGAAGAAAGATGCTGCATGCCCAGTTTCATCTTTTTAATTCATCTGAGGAAATGTCTTAAAGGGCTGACTCTATCCTCAAAATGTAAACATGTCCCACTTCAGTACAGTGTGTTTTAATCTCATGCAGTCCATTTCCTTCCTTTTCACAATTATGGCGAGCTATATTCTCTCTCTATGCGTGTTTAAGCATATAGAAGTCAGTTTTATTAAATGTATATGTCAACATCAATACTTTGTGATATTGGTAAAATATCCATCTATATTAGCATATCAGTTAGTCAACAAACTAAGTAAAGCAAAAAAAGATCAGTTGAAAAGATATTTAACAGACTAGGAGCGCCTCTACAGGGCAGAGTCTGGCAGTCCAAGGGGAGGACTGTGCCTCTGGGAGCGCCTTGGACTGGGCCCCCGGGAGCCCCTCACTGGGGCGGAGCCCAGCGGTCTGCGGGTGAGATCCTGTGGACGCGACCGGGCCTCCAGGAGCACCTTGGACTGGGTCCTGGGCATGCCTCGACAGGGCAGAGCCCAGTTGTCCTTGGGGGCAACCGCGAGGACTCCACCAGGCCTCTGGGCACGCTGCATCAAGGTGGAGCCTGGTGGTTCGCAGGGTAACCCTGCCTACTGGATCAGACCTCCGATGGCCCTGAGGGCTTGTCAATGGGGGCTTGACCATAGTGAACCTGGTTCCCTGCCAATCTACCGCCTTTGAGGATAGGTGCTTTTCCACCTCCTGGCATAGCAATCTGTGTGCACCATGTTTGTTACAGCATAATTAGAAACTGCCATGCCTCTTCCCAATGTGAGAGCCCGAGGGAGTGAGTAAACAAACAAACAAAAAAAAAATACAGTTACTATCAGAGGGAAGATGACTGACTGGGTGGAAGAACAGCTGAGATGAGGGTGGAGAAAACTAATTAATCGAACGTAATTGAACAAGCCATCATCTGTATGACTGAGCAACAAATGTGAAGATGACGTTATGTAATACAGCATCCAGTGCTAATTCCTTACTATCTTCTTTATAATTTTGTGTTTCTTTTATTGTTTTTGTGTTAACAAATGTGAAGATAACATTATGTAATACAGCATCCAGTGCTAATTCCCTACTGTCTCCTCTACAATATTGTATTTCCTTTAATGTTTTTGTGTTATTCTGGTTTATATATCTCTATTTTTTGTCTTTAAAATAAAAATAAAATAAAAAGATATTTAACAGACTGATTCTAAATGATCAGTCATTTTGTTTGACTTTATTTATTTATTTGAGAGCCTTCCCTTATAAACATCCATTTAAAGTTCAATATACGTTAATGTCTTGTCATTTCAAGTGTAATAAAATAGATTTAGGAGAAATAGGTCAGTGTTACCTGCTTTGTGATTTATTTTTCCTCAAAATGAATGAAGACTATCACTACTATTATATCACTTAAGATCTTTCCATAAACAAATACCTTACTGGCTATGTAAATGCTTCACACGGATCACTGGTAGGGCTTATATCATCCAAACACAATGCATGATGCTGTGAAATGAAAGGACTCTTTTATAAAAGATTTACATATCAAACCTGATAAAACCATACGAGTTTCTTTCCAGATTCTGTTTAGCTTCAATATAGGAACTGATTTAAACGCCATTCTTTCACCACTTCTCAAAAATATACAACTACCAGGGGTATAGCTGAGTGCACAGCACCTGCCTAGCAAGCATAAGGTCCTGAGTTCAACTCCCGGTACCCACTCCCCAGAAAAATAGACAATTTACTTGGATTGGACCTATCAGATATGAAACTGTTTTGTTGCTCACTTAAATTATGCATTATCAAACATGTTAGTATTATTAGTTTTTGATTCAAAAGAAATACATTATGCAAGTGTCTATCCTGAGAGATCCATCTTAAAAAAATGTATTCACTGTCTTGGAGAAACTGAGAGATTGAATCACACTCTGTCACCTTCACTCACTATGAGCTTTTACTCTACATTTTAAAATTTCATATTGTATGTAAGCAACTAATTCCTTACGAACACACAAAAGTTAGAAAATGTGAGCAATGCCAGCTCCCTAAGTGGATGGTTTATGGAGCCATTGGCTTTGTATTTCAGGAACTGATAACAAAACCTGCCTGACTGGGCACGCTCTTTCCCTGCTGCTTGATGTTAGAAAAACATTTATTTCATGGTCTCACACAATGTGAGATAAATAATACTCAGCCTCGTTAGGTGAAACAATTTCTACTTCCCTGAGTGACTTTGAGGGAGTTAATTTCTCAAAATCTTCCATTTTTAGTCTATAAAATAGAATATCACTTCTTTTGCAAGATTGTTACAAGCATTAAAGTCAAAACATATGAAATATCTGGTGCAGAGTTTAGAACATATTAGGTTTTTAAAATGTTAGCTGTTTTATTAGTAGTAATTTATATCTGTGAATAAATTTAAATCATCTTGTGTGGACTTTTATTTTTAACTGCAAAGAAAAAGGAAATGTGTGAGAAAAGGATTCATTATGTTCCTGACGGAAGTTACACGTAGCCTTGAACTGATACTCATGGTGGTGAAGGTATGGATTTTGGATTTAAATATCCTAGCATACATTCCTGGACAATGTATTCTATGTAAGTCTCAGAATCTATTTCCTGTAAGACAAAAATTATAATAGCCACCTCATTCTAAAATGTAATAATGCATTTAATGAGTTAAATACAATAACTTTATGGCATGATTATACAGTGTCTGACCTATCACAACTCAGTATTTTCCATCAAATAATACAGCTAAACATGGTCATAATTCCAAGGGAGGACAGCACACACAGGGTCTTCTTACTTCACACTTGTTTTATCTTTCTAATGATGAATTCCAAGTTGTGTAAAATAACTACACATACATATGTGCAGGTCAACAGGACCAAGAAACTTTACAAATGTAACAAATGTTTTAGCTCAATATACAACACACAACCTGAAATCTGAAAAGGGACAAGAGCAGCAGACTGAGCCGTGAGCTGATGGTTAGGCAACGATGCAATATCATTATTTCTTAACTGAAAGTCCCCAGACTACATTATTAGCCACATGCTTTATTTTTAAGATTGGGAATGTCTTTATGAATGCTTCTGTCTGGGTCACACCTTCACATTTTTTTAAATACCTGAGATACAAAATTGGATCCAAAGACTATCAAGCAAACTGATTAAAGTGAGAAACATCAGAAATAGCTAGAAAAAAGTAAATTGTGGGGTAATATCCATCTACATTTTACTATGTGCCAGAAACTCTGGTTCCATTTCTCAGGTTATGATGAGCATCGAAGAAAGAAATGGCCTAAACACCTATAGGATTAAAAAGGGATACTAAGAAAAACTAAATTTGTATCATCAAAGTTCACATTTTGTGTCAATTTAACACAGGTGGCATACGGCCAGGGGTTATGACTTTTTCCAGTATTATTGTCACATATAATAACCTTTTAACCTAAATTTGTGAAATTTTATGCTATAACATTTTATATTAATATTGATTATTCAATGCAAAATCTAAAAGCACTAAGTGAGATGACTTGGGCAGACTAGTGAGTCATTCATTCAGTGGCCAAGCCAGATGTGGAATTTTTATATCTTTAGATGCATAATCTCCTCCTCCACAAGCTATCAGTTACCTGGCAGAGGAGGCCTACTCCCCTTCCAACTGAATGTCTTTACAAGATTTTTATTCTCCTTTTTACTGGCACTGCTTCACAGTGTTACCATCTCATTCTACCCACTGCATTATCAAAGCTTTGCCTTTCTATGAGGGTGTTTTGAGACATTCTTCTGTTCAGTCCTGAGTTCCCAAGCAACACTCATAATATAAGGTTTGTTATGCACCATAGATCTATTATGGACTTTGCCAAATTCTTCACAACATTAAAGTCAGTATCAGTCATCTTTTCTATAAAATTACCCAATGAATACTTGTCATTCCCCTGGTTATAGAAGCCCAAACAGAACAGACTAAAGGATCCATCAAATAATGTAGTTCCAAAGTCTCGTTACAGGAAGTACTCATTCTTTACAAGCCAACTTCTTCACATGGTCTTCCCTTTCTACCAGGCGTGTTCCATTGTATCCACCTTCTCTTGTACCATTTACCCACTTCTAAAACTTGCAATAGCATCACAGGTGTTCATCATCACATGGCGTCACCTCTGAGATACCATTTTTAAGTAGCTCTACGTGTATCATGTCCTTTTACTTCTGTAATTTCCTTTCACTTCTCACTTGTTTTGTGCTTCCAACTCCACAGTTATGTTATCCCATGTTGAAACTTATTTTTCAGACCTATTGGTTTAAGTATGATATTGTGAAATGTTTCCTCCCGGGAATTTAACAGATGTGAGTGTCCTTTTGATATAATTATTTTGCCTCCCTGTAAAGTGGAATTCACAAAAGATTTAACCTGAGAAAATTCACTCATGGGACATAAAGATGAAATGGAAGGAATGACTTGATCTTCACATAGGGCTGTTTTATTTTAAGCCACAGTTTTCTATCTTCAGCCTAAATTCTCATGTGAACTGACGAGCAAGAGTAGTTCTAGTTTTCTGTTCCTATTCTGTTCCTGGTACATTTTTCTGGTAGAGATGCAAATGTAAGATCAATAGTAAAAAACAGATCAGAAGGCAGCAAAGCCAGGTGTGGCGGCACATGCCTGCAATCCCAACACTGAGGAGGCTGAAGCAGGAGCATCATTGTGAGTTTGAGACCAGCCCGTGCTACGTGAGCTCAAGGCCAGCCTGAACTGCAGAGTGAGACTCTGTCTCAAAAAGACAAAAGGAAAAAGAAAAAAAAAAGAAGGCAGCAGAGATATACAGGTCGCAAATTAACTCATTACCATTTGATCAATCAGAAATGCAGTGATGCTATGCAGGGTATTGATTCAGAATGGACCAATCACCACTGGGCTTGGAGCAGCCAGCTTTGTCTAATTAAGTACATAAATAGAGAGCTTAAAATCTACTAAAGGAAAAATTAAGGAGGTAAGTTGTCCTTTAAATATTCTGTGCTTATTAAAATATAATTCATATGCATTAACAGCCTCAGGACCTAATACTAACCGTGGCAAAATGTAAGTGCTTAATAAATGATTGTGGAAATAATCAACTTTAGTATTCAGTAGCACAAACAATTAGGAAGAGGACTGTAAAGAACAGGATATGCACCCTTTTCCTGCGTCACTTAGAAATTCTAGCCCTAACATGTCTATTATTGCCAGGTTCTATATCTTGCAAAGCCCCGTAACAATTGAGGTAATAACACTGCAAGTGATAACGGAAAATAGCTGGAGTCCTGATTTTTTTCAGATGTGGTATATACAAGCGATGTTTCAGGATTAGAGAAGTCATGCCACAGAGTCGATCCAGATTATGGATTCGCAAACATTAGAAAAAGAAGAACCATAGGAGTATCCTTGAATTCTCTTCTCACAGCAGAGGTTAAACCTTCAAATCTAGCATCCGTATGAGCTTTCATGAATCCCGGGCCTACCCCTCACTAGTGAAATAACCTTGGAAAGATTATTAAATCTATCCAATTCCTAGTTCCTTCATCTGTAAAATGAAGAAGATAGACTATGTGCCATGTCATTTATAAAGAATGAGTAAAAACAATGCAAATAAAGATCTTTGACATTGTACCTGGCAGTAATCAAATGCACCGCCAATCTTTGCTCCTAGTCTTTCTTTCTCCCTCACATTTTCTTCTCTCAGATGTTATTTTGCAGAATAAGGTCCCGAATCAAGAGTTGGGAAATCTGGATCCTAGGTCAGGTTTCTACCTCTCAGTTTTTATTCCTCTACGTATGTAAATAACTGAAATTTTAAAATTAGGATTTGATAAGATGTGAAGGTCAAAATACAACTGTTTTAGCTTGCAGTGTATTCTAGCCCTGTTTTGCAGTATCATATTCATTCGATAACCATGCCTCATATCACCATTGTAACCCATAGACTGAATCCTCTGTTGTACTTAATGTTTCTGAATAGAAACCAAGATTTTAAAAACAGATGGTCAATTTGGTAATTGAAAAAAACTGTTTCTTTTGAACTTTTTAACATTACTACTTGAAAAGTTAAGTTGTTACATAACTCTCATCAAATGTCTACGGGAGAGTGACTTCTAGTAGAACCATGTTCTCGTTCATGTGAGCTTCTCTGCGGTCTGTGTACACTCTCTCTCTTTGTGGCAAGAATAGTGATGTAAAAACCAAAGTTCATTGCACATTTGCAGAACTATAATGTGTAATAAACAATAAATGAAGAGCAGCAAAACAGGTAAAAAAGCCGCAAATGCAAAATATCAGTGAGTTAGGAGAGAAAGAACAAAGGGGTATTTAAACCAGAAGTAAGGGCATGAAAAATATTTTTCAGTGAGTTCCAGGACAAAACTCTCTTGGAGTTTATCACAGAACCATGTGTATCTTTTTACATAGGGATGTCCCAAAGCCATGAGTCCTTGTGTCATTCATTTGAAATCATTTTTATTAGACCTCAGTATAGTACTTGTCATTTAATAGATATTTAATAAATATTGGTTGAACGGAACTCAATTGCATCTGTGTAAGTTGGATCAGAAAACTGTGTGATCCTAACCTCCTGCCTGGAAATATTTTATCAAGTTTCACGTATATTATGTGTATGGAAATTTGAAAGTGCCGTTAAAAGGCACCACATATATATTCAAGTTGTCAGTGCTATTTGTGCAAGACAAGAATATTTATCCAAGTTGTTTTAATAGATAAAACTGTTCTGTGATAATATAGCAGATACAAAGAAGATAAGCAAAATTAATTCCATTTAATGACTCAGCAGATAAGTCACACTTGTGGTGAGAAATAATGCATGACATGTCAGCATCGAATCCTTTCTCTGGGCACTGGATATGCTCTGGACCAAACAGAAATGCTGTACTTGCTTTTGCTCTCTGTTCTCTACTCTTGGACTGCAGTGGTATCACCGCCAGAAGTGAAGCCAAAGAGAAGAGAAATCAATGAACCATCTGCAGAACTTACGACTCCCCACTGCCCACATCAACTCCAGTCACATAAAGGCACCCATGGATGCAACCTCACCAACCAAAATGTGGTACTCTGCTCTTTGACTTTTCATATTATGATGTTTTAACAGGAAAAACTTAACAAAATCTGACAGGATATAGCCTGTTTTAGAATTCATTAGTAGTAAAATGTCAAATATTGAGGGTCAATAAAAAATGCAGGCACCATGATTAATAAGAGTGGTGGGCTTTGGGATTTTTGGATGCAAGTAGGGTAAATCATATTCAGTCATGAAGGTAAAGGGTCTCTACTAATTTACCTAAGCAAATTGCATTTTCAAAATAGTTAAGAAACCTTATTTGGCACCCACAGACCTAAGCACACTTGGAAGAAAATATGAATTTTAAAAACTATTATTCTGATGAGATGTTCAACTTGTATTATATGCATATATAAAGGGGATACATTTTTATAGTCCTCTTTGAAATTGTTTTCCCTAAATGTTGCATTTATATCTAACTGATTCACTGAAAATGGAACAATTTTATGTATTTGTAAATAGGCTCGCTTGTTCTTCCTTTTCCTCTCTTTGGTTTAATGTAAGATTATTGCATTTTATTTGCTACCTACATGACTAATTCCGTACTCCTTGCAGTACAGCTGTCTCCTTATAAACATCAAAGCTTACAAGCATTTGCTTTCCAGTGATGAATGAGGTAACTAGTGCTCAGGAACATGAGCAGCATCCTCTATCTGGAATCAAATTAAGAACAGCAAAATATTAACAATAAATTGAAGTAATAACCTTTTTTACACATCACCACCATGAAGACAAAAGATTTCCACTTCCGTTGCCTCTCAGTCATCATTAAACTTCCAGTGAGGTCAATAGGACCACAGAAAGCAATCAAGGGCAGAGAGTGGGATAGTTTTGGGTTGTCCTAATTCTGTCCAGAATCATGGAAGACAGCACAAACAGCAATAAATGAATTGAAACAAGTGAGAGTGTTAGAGGAAAATAAGAAACGAGAAGAGGATGAAAGAACAGCAGCTATAGAGAGGGGGCTGCCTCAGAAACACAGAGGTCCACACTCCCGGGGCCACATGGACTGATTGCTGACCGCCTTCCACAGTGTCACACCCCGAGCACCCTGATTTGCTGCATCTTTTAAAGAGTAACTGTCAAAATGATAGATGCCAGCTCGCTGTACTAACATTTCCTTACAGCCGCAAAGGCCATTATCAACTGAGATAAACCTGTGCCAGGATAAATTTCTTATCAGAATCAGAACAAGGAAGAATTCAGAATAGTGTTAGATTGAACACAATTTTTTTTTCCATCACAAGTTCTCGGAAGCAATTGAAAAGCACTAAGATATTCTATGCAAGAACTGAAATCAAAATATCATTTCTCCAATCTGGCCCGATTTGTGCTATAAGTACTCCTTCAAAGTAAAAGAAAACGATTTTAAAGGAATAAGTCCACCTCGGAGTTTGCTTTTCTGCTTGTATTTTTTAAGAAGGTGAGAAGAAACATAGATACCACTTCAGACTGTGGCAAAAGGAGAAGCAGCTCTTTTCCTGAGGATGAGCAGCGCCCAAGTACACGGTGCTGTTTGAGCTGCTCGCCCTCCCCCACCGAGGAGGGGCACAATTATAGCTACCAGACTGGAGGGGGGAAGGGGAGGGAGGCCATGTAAAGACATTTCACCATGGGGATCAACTGACCTGGGACATGGCTTCTGACAGGTATTTCAGTCTAAATGAGCCAGATTGCCCCAGGAAATACTAAAAAAGATGATTCTTAATGACCCCTTAGCATTTTCATCCCTCATATCCATCCCAGAATACCCCTATGTATTTTTATCTGCTGCCCTAATCCAAACTTTCTCCTCCCAAGACTCTTTAAGTAGATACGTGATTTGGTGTCTTTCCAATCTAAGGGCAGATGCCATTGAACTCCGTAATATAGTCCCAGTAAAAATACCAAGGCCACTAGAAGTGGGGTACAGTGCTGAGGAAAAGCGCCATTTCAGAGCAGTGTATGAGGAACTGAACAATTCCACATTGCTTGTATCTTTGTACGCTGCACCTGTATCAAGCATTTTGGCATCTGTCTCACATAATCCTCCTTTACCTTTAAAATTATGTAAAAATCACCTCGATGCATTCCCCAACATCTCCAAGTATGATGTATCTAGGTTCCATGTTCTATTTAGATTCTATTTGGGAACAAATTATTTAGCAAAGCTCTGTTCATATCTTCTGTTTAAGCAAACTTGTTCTCCAGATTTTAGTATTTAGATTAAATAAATTTAGTTTTCCATTAGCATTTAAATAATTCCTCTATAAGTCATTAGCACAGCTGGTGGTCAGTTAAATGTGTAATTGTATTTGGTTATTGAGATCAACCACGGCTGATCCAAACAAGCCAACTTGTAGAGAGATGGATGACCCAAACATAACTAGATGGACCAATTAATAAATGTTTTCATTTACTGCCCTTCTTAAAAGTAGTATAAGTAGTGTAAAAGGTATATTTTTTCCTTGAATGTCTGAGCGGGCATAATACTGACATTTTTAATTCTGGAGATTTTAAATATTAAGTCCAAATAATACTACAAAGTCTTAGATTTTAGCCATATTGTCTCTCTTCAGCCCTACCATTCCTGGATTTGTGGAATCTTGAAATCTAGTAATCCATGTGAAAACACATGTTCTTTTCTACCTGGTTATTGCTTTTGAAGTATCAATCAAAACCAAAAATTGTGTTGTGTGAAACATGTCATATTTGAGTCATTCTTTGTCCTTCCATTTAGACTAGTAGAATGTCACTAGATAGCCTTCTTTGCATCAGCTTTATGGGCACAGGCAGGGACAGGAGGAAGCACCTACATCAAGCCATGTAGTCATCTGGATTCCACATGAACTAAGTCTGACAAAGCTTGAGTGGCTGGAAACGATTGTGTACTACTGGATAATCCAGCAGCAGAGAGCACAGTTTAGTGCATTTATGTGCATATTACTCCAGATCTTACAAGTGAAGAAGGTAAATGGCTCCATCCCAGAACCTTGTTAACACTTTGGGGGCACTGATGATTTCATTGAGCATATTACCTCTTCAAAGTCATATCTCTGTAATCAAATTACCCTCCACAGGAGAACTATGCTCTCTCACAGTATAATCGCAGCTATCAGGTTTAATCAGATATACACTGTTGATTTCTCTTCCTCCTTTATGTTTAAAGGACTAGTGTTTGCATGATATTCTTTTCTACTTGTTATGGCTTGTGTTTAGATATCCCCCAAAAGCTTCATGGAGTCATACGGTATTCTTGGAGGTGGCTGAATCTTGAGTATGTGATTAATTCATAGTGCAATGCTGGGATTAAGGGTGCTGGGATTGATGATAGGTGATTCCTGGGTCAGTCCACTAATTGGATTGGCACTGCCCTAATCCCAGTAGACTGGATACAATACAAAGGACAAAAAGAGGTTTGTCTCCCTCTCTCTCTTGTTACTTCTGCTGTCTTCCACCAGCATGAGCTGTTGCCCCTCTGTCATATGCCACCCTGCCTTGGAGCCAGCTGATTATGAACCGAAACACCTACAAACTGTGAGCTAAATAAACCTTTCCTTCCTTAACTCTGAGCATTACATATTTTGTCTCAGCAATGAGAAAATTAACTGAGATCCTACTCTTACAGTAGTGTAAAACCTGTGAAAAGCACAGCTGTTTGTGGAGCATCTACTACAGCTCTGATGTTCACACTACCTAAATCTTCATAAAAGACAATGCCTCCATTTTACAGATGAAAAAACTGAGGTTAAAAAGGATTATTATGAAATGTTCCTTAGATCACAGCACTTGGTAAGAGTATTGTCTAATTAATCTTTCTCCCAGTCATTTAATTCCTTGACTCTTATGCTTATCCAGGAAAAATACACTAGCCATACTCTAAATGTTTATCTGTAATATAATTATTTGTAGAGAATAAAAATCAAAAACAGCATAAACCGTTTTCTCTCCAGTTTCATTAATCATTTCTTAAAACAAAAGGAGTTAATTATTGGGCATTTACAAATCAACAAAATTTGCAAAACCTCGGTTAAAGATCAAGGTGACACTTCTGTGAAAAATAAGCACATAGTAGATGCTAAATAAATTCTATGTAGTGAATGCATAGACACTAGAACAACTTTCAGCAATAAGAAAAAAAGCAATGTTCTCTGAAAGTTGCAGATGTTTATTCAGTTAAAAAGTAATTCTACTTTGCTTAAATCTAGGAACTATGCATCTAATCAGTCCAATAGGACAATGTAAGAAAAGTGACATTTTATGTAGCTATCTAGACCTCCACAGGCAGCCGACCACACACTGTACTATAATGCTAATTATCAGAGTAAATGACTATTTAAAAATATACTGCATTTGCTTTTACAGTCTACATCCAGAGGGAAACTACACACTAAATAGCTCTGTAGGGAATCACTCTTAAGCTGGTTACTTAAAATTGGCAAGAACGTTCACTCCTACCCTTAACGCTGAAGGTGACTGTATGGAGCTGAAAAATGGAAAAATACTTAATTTCTTGATTACCTGATTAGAATGAAAGAGCACACACGTGCACTAGAAGAGTTGTATCTTTGCCACCTAAAACCAAAACACTCAGTAGATGAAAATAGGCGTTTGGAGTTTTCAATTACAGAAAATAATACAAATATTCTCCCATTGGAGCTAATATGATTATAGAAAGAATTATGCTCTAAAGGAACATAGTTATTTAACTTGAGGCCACAAATCAGCATGCTGAACTAGGCATACATTAGTGTATTATGGGAACACAACCTGTCTCCCAGTAACTCTGTGTATCAAAATGATTTTTTTTCCTGTTTCCTTATTTGAAAATAAGGATTTTGTTTTCTTTTACGTCATCTCCTTAAAGGTGTGAGGATAGGGAAGGAAGGGCTAGAGGTGGCTGGGTGCTCCGTGGACTCATGAAGTTCAGAGAGAGTTCAGGAAGGGTGAAGATGGGAGGTTCTGGGAAAGAGCTAATTTAAAAAACTAGCAAAATCAGAATAAGAATGATTAACCCGATACCAAACATGCCCCAAAGATCCTACCTCCTCTTTTCATTTGGCTTCATTAAACAGCCTTTGCCTCTTTGTTCTGGGCCCAATTTGAGCATCCAGGGACAACATTTCCCATCATTTTTATTTAATTTGAAGGAAAAGCCAAGGCTTGGCTTGCAGGAGATGAAAGAACTAAGGCTCACCTCCCAAGGGCCTTTGCTCATTTTAAGAATAACTGACATGCTGTATATAGCAGATGCCAGAATAACGATCACATAGGCTCCTGTGTATCTCAGACCTGAGCAAATACTTCAAAACCAAGCCACAAACTAACTTCAAAACCCACTGCTAGATGCCACTAACCTCTAGCCCTCCCTGGTGAGGCAGAGGTGTTCCCATGGTAACTGCACAAGGGAAAGGAAGCAGGGAAGAGAGAAAAGGGGATGAAATTTCAGTGAAACAGTGCGCGCGCTTGTGCGCGCGTGCGCGCGCGCACACACACACACACACACACACACACACACACACACACACACACCCCAGGAAAATCCTAAGGGAGAAGATGTCAAAAATATAATGTAGTTGCCTGAGAGATCCGCATCTAGGCTGATACGATTTCACACGGTCCTTTTCACCCTTCAGTATCCTTCTGATTCATTTCATTTTCAGAGAACTATATCATCAGTAATTTTTTTTCCTTAATCCTGAAAATGAAGACATACCAAGCTGAGCAAGTTGAACTTCATCTAATGATTATGGAGAATAATGGTTTAGGGACCTTATATCATGCTGATTTTTAAAGATGGACTGGGGTTTGAACCAAAGGCTTTGCACTGACCTGCATATCATTCTTTGCCTTTTTTTTTAAACTTTAAAAGAGGGCCTAACTAAGTCACCAAGGTGCCCAGGCTGAGTTTAAACTTGAAATCTTCCTGCATCAGCCTCTCTGAGAACTAGAATTATAGGCATAGACAATCACACCAGCTTGCATGCTGTTCTTCAAGAAGATCTCGGGTGGCCATTTAGGACTCAATAGCATGTACTCAAAAGAAACAACCACTGCTTTGGAACCACTACAAAGAGGCAGAGTATTTTAATACATGCCTTGTGTCCTCCTTCCTCAAAGACATGAGCACCCCACCCACACGTGGCCCCTCAAGGATTCAGTCAATAGTTCTGTGTCTGTAAACGTTAGCAACAAGCTAAAGGGGATATGCATGTGTCTTTTGTTATTGCTGCTGTTACATGCCAGTTAGTATTATCAAGTTAAAGTCAGTGTGACCAATCTTTCAGTATTTCTCCACAACGGGAGTTTCTTCCGGACATGAAATTTACAATGCTAAACTTGGGACTGCTGCAGGAAAACCGAGACAGCCGGTCACCTTAAGGTTGATCACATCAACCCAATGAAATGGCATCAGTTGATGTCAGAATTTGTCTCCTTTGATTTATTAAAAAAAAAGTAGAAATTTACATTTTCGTTAAAATATTTTAAAAGAATTTCATAATAAATCATGAATGCCCTCCAAGTAGCAACATATCCTCCTTCGGTAACTACTTTTAGACCTTCATTGTACAAAAAGGAAGGGAATAATAGGGAGCTGAAATCACAACATTATTTGCTGAAAAGTCAGAAGAAATGCTCCTCCTAAAAAAAATAAATAAATAAAATAAATAAATAAACAAAAAGAAATGCTCCTAATATACCACGTGGTGTTTCACAAACATCACCCACGTCAGCCATGGTGGACAGCACAGCTGTACGCAGACAGGGATTGAAACCTCCCGTGACATCTTTCTGCATGCTCACTTGTCCAAGGAAATGCGTCACCAGCAGCTTCAGTTAGACGAGTGTGGACAGAAAGGGGTAAAACAAAGGCCACGGCAAAGGCGATCTTTGTACTCCAACAACAGGGAGCTGCCGTGTGAACGAGGCAAACGGACAGAGGCACTAGTGGATCTCTGTCCTAGTCATATCATTTTCTCTTCAGCAATGATGTCTAAGTGAATTTTAAAAGGATTTTGAACACACATACACTTTGGAACACAACATCAGGGGCATGGAGAAGCACCATCAGCATGTGAGGTCTACTACCGAAACAGAGCTGGGTGGCACTTCACTGTGCCAGGAAAAAAGACCTTAAGAAAACTGAGCAGGTAGAACTGAACAGCACTAAGAAGCATGTGGCTCTCATAGTTCCCAAGAGGAAGAGTGACGCTGTCCAAATGAGAACCTCCGGCACACACTCCAAACGGAAGTTAGTGAGGGAAGCTGAGGGTGAAGGGGACACTGTTCTTGAAATAGTAGTAGTGACAGAGAAGTTTAGTTTTAATCAGGCCACCTGTTTTTAGATAAGTTTGATAGACATGTAAGATAGATTTCATCCAGTTTTTCAAAATACATACTGCTACACTGTTAGACTCTTTTGTGTGGAAAAATAAATTTTCATCTAATAAGAAGGAACTTAGCAGAACATTTTGTAAATAAGACTCTAATTTTACTTAAGAATTATATTTTCCCTGTTCTCGTCGAGAGGCCACGTTCTGTAACACACACAATATAAACAGTATTATATATAAAGAAAGAAACTTCTATGTAAGTTACAATCTTTACGTGGTTCCTTTACTCACTGTTGTATAAGAGGTTTTTGTTTGGTTGGTTGGTTGGTTTGCTTGTTTTGCCACTGTGAAAGTTTGTAACTATAGTAATCAGTTGAAACACTGAAGGTGTTTGGGGACAAAAAGTAGAGTCATCTGAGTCTTGAAGACAGAAATGAGTACTTAAGAAAGGAAAATAAGACCTGGAGATATAGCTAAGTGGCACAGCGCCTGCCTGGTAAGTGCAAAGCCCTGAGTTCAATTTCCTAGGGAAGAAGAAAGGAGGATAAAAGGACAGAAGCTTCCAGTGAATTCATAGAAAAAGAACCATATTATAAATAGGAGCCAACAAAGTAATCAATACATATTGAGTGCTTTTTTTTTTCACCACTGTGGCAAGAACTTCAGTAACAACTATAAGAAGAAAATAAATAATAGCAGACAATTATTGAGCACCAGAATGACCAACTATCCACTTCACACTGACTGAGAGGTCTTCCAGGATGAAGAAATCTCAGTGCTGAAATCTGGAGCTGAAGCCAGGTGTGTTGGTATGTGCCTATAATCCCAGCACTCAGGAGGCTGAGGCAGGAGGATCAATGTGAGCTCAAGGCCAGCTTGTGCTATGTAGTGAGTTCAAGGCAAGCCTAGACCCTCTCACAAACTACCTCCATCCACCAAAATGGAGCTGCAAGGGTGAAATGGGTTAATATACAGGAAATGCTGAGCGTAGTGCACAACACACTTGGACCCCTTCTTCTTGCCAATTTCCCTGAGATTTTCCTGGTTTTACCATTGAAAGTCCCTTAGCTGAGTTTCAATAACCATTCACTCATCTAAAGCTTACAGCAGCTCCAGGAGATAAAAATATTTACTATTACCCCATATTATATTTGGTACGAAAGAGGCACAGATATTTTAAGTAACTGCCTATGGTCACACTGGCATGTGGCTGAAAAAAGAGAGCTGAACAGATTTTCTCTGTGACCACACACTTCCCATGATGACATCACCTCTCAGTTAGGAACAGAGGTGCTAGTATCAGCAGGGAAAACCCCAGAGCAAGGAGACCGCACATCTGTAGCTAACATGCGGGTGCTGTTGTTACCAGCCGCTGGTGTATTAACAGTAATAGGTCACATCAGTGCAGGTTTGGAAGCCAAGTTGTAAAACTTGAAGGTGCCTAACATGTTGAGGGTATCAGCGTCACTAGAAATCCCGGAATAATCTTGAATTTTAACACTGAGCCTTCAGAGCAGATAACTTATGGGGTTATAAATAAGCATCGGGTAACATTAAACTGATGACTTATTCAAAAATTAACATCAAGAGCAAGCAAATCCAAATTAATATTTTTTTCCTTTTAGCCAAGAACCAAATCTTTTCGCTCTACTTTGGAAAATATTCTGATTTAAAGTTTTAAGATAATATTCATAAAAATAGTTGTCTCTGCTTACTGACCTAATGGTGAAGTCTAATTGCTATAAATCAACAGCAATCATCTGTACCTTGGATAAGATCTGTATTTCAAAGGTAGAAGCCGAAATCACTATTGTTTGGACACATACTTTGTGTCAGCATTTGCTACAATGCTATGTGCAACTGGTAGAATGCTCATTGGAGACACAACACAATTTGTGTTGTTGCATTACTTGAAAACCAACAAATGGGGGCATTTTGCAGTGATTAGAAAACTAAAATGAAGTGGTGTCTAATTGTTGATTTCCCCATAGTATTTTACCAACCCAGGTCTACTCTCTTCTTTTTATTGACCGAATTTTAAATATGAGTAAAAATAATGTTGTGAGGATGGCTAGTACACCTGTGTGACAAACAGGGAGAAACCGTAGCTGCACCCCTACGTGGGCAAGTTCAGGTGTGCGCACCACCTGAACAGGAGACACTGCTGTACAGCAGATTGCATGTAAGGCTTACAAAATCTTCCTTTTGTTATAGCCAGCTAACTTCTCAGATTTTGAAAACCTTTGGAAGTAGTCAAATGTTTTCAAAACATTTTTGGTGATATATTTCTTTTTTGTAAAAGTAATATTGACTTACATACTAATTGCTTAGCTCCTGTTTATTAAATTCAGTTTTATCAACTCTATATATTTGAAGCAAAATGTTTATCAGTATATTTTGGATTTCTACAGTGTTCTAGTGTATGGTTTATTTCTTTAAAGAAACCTCATCACAAGTCATTTCCTGTAAAGGGACTTCTACTATTTATGTTGCATGTCATTAATGTTTTACTTCCATCTAAATTTTCCCCTGTGATTAAATATTTGACTTTTATGAGGCCACCAAGACAACGAGAATATGTTACTTTCATTTTGGATCTGAAAACAGCTCATGTTTGCAATTTAATCAGCCAGCGTGTTGACAAAAGATGTTTCATCTGTTAAAGAAATCAGCCCAATAAAGTCACACTCTTGAAAAGTCTCTTTAAAGGAAGTCAGCTTCTCTCTTTGCCTCTCAGAGTTGATGACCAAATTTCCACCTTATGAATGTGTGCTTCTTCTCCAAGAGGAATGGAGGGTGCTGAGAAGCAAGTCAATCAAATAAAGGCTTTTCTCTATGGAAGGAATCTAAAGCACCCAAAAAAGAAGGAAAAGTCTGCATACAGAATTGTTAGGAAGATCTGATAGCCATGTGAAGATAGGACAGGAGGCAGGGAGGAAAAGAGTAGGAAAGAGAAAAGACTGAGCGAAAATTCCCCCTGTTAGAAGGTACCTGGTAAATGTTTATTGAAGGAAACATATTCAGGGCATATGCTTTCACTGGAGTGAAGCAAACAGGTGCACATATACATCTATGTTTATAAAATAACTTGAGGGTTTTCAATTATTCCTCCTACTACCTGCATCAGAAATTGACAAAAACATTCTTAATCTTTTAGAAAACTTCTTCAAACTACAAAGCACCAAAAGAACAATTTTTGTTGATCTGGATTCTTCCAAAGTGAAAGTTTTAGGACATAATCAAAGTAAATCAGTGTTGGGATTATTTATCTGGCCACAAATATTACATAACAGAGTAAATAGCTGTTTCATTTTGTACTTAACATAACCAACAGTTAAATCCTTCATATACGTTCTGTCCTTCTTCATAATAACTCTTCTAAGATAAGTCACACCACCTCCACCTTAGAGGTAATAAAACCCAGGCTAATAGTTGAAATTTCCAGAAGTTGAATATTTACTTTTGTTTGAGAGGAAATATATAGTCTAAGGACACAGCCTCTAACATCAAACTGTCTGGATTCACATCTTGACCTCTGATGTTGAGAAAGTTTTTAATTCTCCTCTGTGGTTATTAATTACTTCATTTGTAAAATAGGAAACATCATTGCCTTTCACATGACTGTTTCCAGGTTTAAATGCACGCAAAGCATGAAGAGCTCTGTATTACAGGCTATCCTTGACATACCGTCACTGTTAGTATTGGTCTAGCTTCAAAATCTGGGGTGGTAAAGTATATATAACTTGTAAGTTTTCTTTCCAGAAGGCAAAATAACTGCTTGGTCAATGTATAACTAAGGTAAGGGGCTGGGATTCTTTTAACAACATAAACCCCTCTAATCTATATAAAGCTTTCACACAATTCCTCTCATTTGATCCTAATTCTGCCTAAGGCTGGGTCAGTGCTAATGAGACTATTGAGGCCGTGGTCTTGGGACTTTAGGTTTAAAGTCCTATGTTCTTTCTCCTAACAGAAGAAAACAGGCTGGAATTTATCTTTTGGCTCTAATAACATATCAAAAAAATAAATGGCTGGAAAAATGTAACATCTAGTTGTATATCAGATGTATCAGTTAGCATGAGGCCAAACAGCTGGCTGATTAACCAGATGTGGCATTTTATTTTTTTTAACTCTGACACTGGAAAGCATGTCAGATATGATTGATGTGGAACAGAAGAAAGGAAAGCCTAGAGAAGGAGCTGCTAACAAGAAAAATACTTTGCTGAATAAAAGATGTCATGGCCTCTGCTATTATCACCTGCACCAGCCATTTATTTATAACCAACACCAATAGCCCTACTGGGGAAAACAATCTCACTTAACTTCTTCTACCATTTTGACACTTCCAACTCAGAAATGTAATTTAAAATAAAGATTCATGGAGCTAATATCCTCCTTGTTTCATACTATTAAAGTGCGTTTTGTTCTCCCAGATTGGAAGTCTGCATGCAGAAATGCTCGATATAACTATTGCCCAGCTTTCAGTGATACCAATGCTTGTAGCATACAGAGGGAAAATATGCAGTCTGCATAAAATACTTGAGGAAATAAAGACCAGTAGTTATGGGTGCTTTTGCTATAACTCTACACATAACCACAGTTTCCCTGGAGAGGTAAGAATAGAACTGAGCACACCAAGGGTTATCATGCTGGTGAAAATGGAGTTTGTGAGCTCCTGCCCTTTGACAGACATTTTCCTAGGCATGTGTAACAACAACCCTGTGAGGTATGTGCTCTTTATAACCCCCTTTTGTAGATGAGAAAACAGAGGTTAAGAGCTGTGAGTGACTCCCTCATTGTCCCATCTACCATGACTTTGCATTTCCAATTCCCAACTTACAAAAGGTTTACAAAAGGGCCAGATAGAGATTCCTCTTAATGTGAAAAAAATCGTAGAATTTTAACCTGGCAAAGATCCTTAGGGAGAAATTCATCCAACCCTGGCATTTACAGTTGATAAAACCATACTGCATGAGGTCATGATTTGTCCAAAATTATTTATTTTACCAGGAGAGAATGAGAAATTCTCAACATTGCTTTCTGCCAACATATTATTTCATAAATGCCCAGTTAAATTCATATGCCCTTTCCAAAAGTAAAGAGATTCATCATAACTCATTATTACATTATTAAGGGCTAGCTCGCCAGAGCAGGCAAGGGGGATGTGATGGATAAATCGGGACGCCTGGGGGGTCTTGAGGAGAGGCCATAAACTCTGTTTTATTATTTTTTCTCTCTTTAAAATAAAAAAATAAAAGTTTACTAAGAAGAAAATAATAATATTGTGTCTTCAGTCAGGTCTGCCTTGACGTTCTGGGACTACCGTTCATTTCTGTATGACCCTGAGGGAGTCAGTTAACCTCCGCAGGCCTCAGCTTCTTCTTCTGTAAGTTGAGGACTATAACGCACCGATGGAAAAGAGTTGACAAGAGCATAAACATTTTAAGGAGTGCTGTGCAGCATGCCGTATCTTCTTCAGTGACTCAGCGTCATCGCTCTCCAGAGAGCAGGGCCAGAGGAGGCCTGGGCTCAGGAGGACTTTGGGAAGGGCCAAACGGTTAACAGAATCATGGACACAGAGAAAGGTCCCTCTGACCTACTGTGTGGCCAGGACTTGCCCTGATGCTAAACTCGGAACCTTACTCCTTATTAATTACTAACCATTCAGAAAATCAGCAAAATGGGTTTTTGATTGTCACTGGTAAAAAGAACTACAAAAACAAGATATATATTCTTTCCATCACCATCCAAGATTGATCTTTGCTGGGTCACACACGCTCACAAACTGCAGTATGCAGAATAGAGAGTTTATGGACTTTAATATAAAATGACAAAGCTGATGGATCACCTTTGGTCCAGATGCAAGCTAGTCCAAGATAAATCTCCGTGATGTATTCACTTTGCCATTTTATAACTCAAACACCAAGTCCCATGGCAGAACAGACGCTATTTGACTCAATTCCTATAAATTTTCTTTCCTCGCCCTTGGCTTGTTTAACATTCAGGATCAGACTGAGCAAGCTATGTGGCTTGCTCTCGTGACTGCAGTGAAAGGAGGGATATCTTTAACAAGATACATAGGGATAGCAATTCACTCAATCGGAGTGCACTGGAATCACTGATTGTAACACTGGTGGCGAACCTCTGGCATGTATGCCACGGCAGGCTGTATCATTGAAAACTCTAAAAGGTTCCTCATCACTGGATTATAAAATGCTTTGCCATAACTCTATTTAAACCAGGATTATCTTTGGATTCCATATTCCACAATTCAGTGACAACATTTAAGGAAAATTTTATAGATTTTACTATCTTGCTATTTGGAAAGCTTTTTATACAGTATTTTCATATGAGAGGTTCATTATAATTTATGAGTTGTTTCAGTTTGCTAGGGATCCTGAAACAAAGTACCATGAATCCAATGGCTGAATAAGTAAAAATGGATTGCCTTACAATTTTAGGGGCCGGAAGTACAAAATCTAGTAATGAGCAGGGCTAGCTCCTCTCAAAGCTATCAGGGAGGGGTCTGTCCAGGGCTCTTTCTTTGGTTTATAAATGATTCTCTTCCTATGTCTCTTTTCTCTAGGTCTCTTCCCATTATCTTCTCTCTATCCAACTTTCCTCTTCATGTAAGGACACAGGTGCTACTGGATTCCGGCACATGCTCACGAACTCATTCTAACTTGATTACTTGTACCAAGACCCTACCTGCAAGAGTGGTTGCATTCTGTGGTACTAAGGCTATTAGGTTTTTATATGTGAGACTTTCTCAGAGGAGGCGGACAAAATTTAAGCTATAATAGAAGTTTTCAGAATAAGAGACTGAGAGGTATTTGTATTTCATTCTCTTTATAATTCTCTTTCTTTTCTCATTAATGTCTAGTGTGTTTTCTAGAAGTAGACCTATTTCTCTCTGCTTCTTTCCTCCGAGCAGGTTTCCCTACATTCTGTTCAATGAAGATTCACTGATAATTATGTTGTATTATTTAACATTCCAAATGCCTCATTTCTGCATATATTTCAAATTCAAGCCATTTGGCATATGCAGTTAGAGAAAATACTCCAGATTGGTAGGGAAATTGTAGCATAGGAATCTAACCCTGACACACGGTAGCTGTTGAAAAGTGTGTGGCCAGAAAAGTATGTGTCCTATGCCTTAATAAATCCATAAAGCATTTGATTCCTTTCACATTTCAAGGCAATCCATGATCATTCAGATAATGATAACTAATGATTTGCCACATCAAACAATAGAAATAAGCCCATAGAAATTGGTCTTATTGATCAACCATTTTCAATGAAATTAAAGACAGAATTAATCAACTCCATCAGGATAGTGAATGATCCTAAACCACTGTTTCTTAAGGTTTTGGATGAGGAGGTGGAAAAATCACATTTTGAAATATATTGAGCCATTAGCAGTTTGGTACAAAATCTGTAATAACTGATCATACAGAAGCTGAAGGAATTCTGTGTACTTTCTGTAAACCCAAAGTTGTAATTGCATGTGAACGATACATTAATACTTGATCATTTCCATATTTTGGTAATTGCTTTACTTTAAGTGATAAATTAAGAAAATTAACTGTAGAATTAACTACCAAAATATTTAGGAAATTTCAGCTTTCTACCATCTACTTTTTATCTAAATTAAAGTAAAATATCTTTCTGTGCTTTAACTGGTAATAAACCATTGGGAGAGAAAAGTCTACTTCCACCACTAGGTGAAAAAGAGTGAACTAAATAATCACAAGTCCAAGACAACGTCTTTTTCTGGGTAATTCTAGTATCCTAGAAAGATCTTGTGGCTCTGTTGACAAGAATGGAAAAACTGCACTAAATTACCTCTCAGCATGAAGATGGCATTGTAGAATTAATGAACAAGGAATCACAAAGGTTATGTAAAGCTTAAAAAGCCATGCAAGGAGAAAAAATTTAATTAGAAAATCATATATTTGGGTTTAATTCAAATTTAAAGCCTAGAAATGGGCTAGGACATGAGTGTGAAACATTTCATTGTGATGTCAATCTCAAAAGTTGTGAACAGTCTTAACTCAGAGAAATATTCTCAAGGATACCTTCCAAATATTTCTAAAATGCATTGAAGTAGATGTGACTTTTAAAAGCATGCACAAATCAAGACATGCAAACTTTTACTAACCACCACTCCTGTCACTATTTCTGTGTCTTCACAGAGGACTCAAGTTATATTGAGAAGACAAATGTTGCCTCCTTCTAAAAATCTTTCCAGATAATTGCTGAAAACCCGACGAAAGTGACACGGAATAATCACTTTACCACACAGCCTAATGAGAGCTTTGCTTGGAACTAGATCAAATTAATACTTTGTTAAGACATTAAGTATTACTTTTTAATTTAATTTTTTAAACTTCTCCCAATTAAAAGGAACACACTTGCAGAAAATTTAAAAATAACTGCAGGCAGATTATTATTTCTTTAGTCTCAGAAAAATGTTACTTGTATTTTCTTATCAGAGGCAGATATGGGTGATGACCACACTCTCTTCTTTCTTTGTACCCATTAAAATATAATTTAATGTCTTGTTCCAATTTATGCAACTCCTTCAGATGTTCGATGACTAATCAAGACATGCATGCACAGTTTTACATTTGTCTGAAGTCCTAAATCATTTTCAGCACCCTAATTTAGTGACATCATATGTTAGAGAGAGCCCTCCTTATTTGAGGTGCTATCTTAAGATGCTGGGGATAAAGTGATAAACAAATAATTAAAAGAAACACAGATCTCATAGATCTTTCCACTGAAGCTGGGGAACACATACTCCCCACGTACATGAGTTTTGAGGGTTTTTTTTTAAGTATGTATCCATATAAATGAGTCAACAAATAAGATGTTTTTAGACAGGGCAATTGAGGCAAATTTCTTCTTAGAGGTGAGATGTCATCCACTTACACATACAGAAAAACTATATTTCACATAGAAAGAAAAGCAGTTCAAAGATACTATATTAGTTACATTTCCCCAGTGGAGATATAATAGCTCAAACCCACAAATTAAAGGAGAAATTTTACTCAGTTCACAGATGGAGAGGATTCATTCTGTGGGCAGCTGACTCCAGGGTAGACACATCACAGTGGATGGGGTGTGGCAGAACAACGATCTTAGTTCAAGGAGGTGGGAAAGGAGGGCAGGGGGAAGAGGCAGAGAGAAATGGGAAAGAGACCAGTATAGACCTCAAAGTCAACCGTTCACGACCAACTAGAACCACCCAGAAGTGTGTTTCCTAATACCCTCAGTGGTTCCCAAGCCAATCAAGTTGACAAAATTAAATGCAACTGCACACAGACCTTCAATAAACAGGAAAACTGACTACAGGGCACTGACCCTAGGGACAGACTGGGAGAGAACGGCAGTTTGGGCACTGCTTAGACTATTTAAAGGCTTCCGGACAGGAAGAGAAAGTATTACTTTTTTTCTTCCAGTACTGTGGGACATCATTAAACGTTTTGTTGGCTAGGAAGGATCCCATGATATGTTTCACATTTTAAATAATTACCCTGGAAGTCTTGCAAAGAATAAATTAGTAAAGGTAAAGAAAGGAAGCAGGAGGATCAACCAAGAAAATGTGACCCCGCTCTTACATTAAAAGTAGTAGTCTAGGTAAGAAATGATGGTGGCCTAGAAAGGGTAATTCAGGCAATCTTAGAGATTTGAGAGTAAATTTGCAATTTATATGAAGGTACAGCAGATTGATCCTGCTGATGAATAACACAAAGAATCTAACTCGTGTCAAACCATCTTTTTTCCAAAACCTTATCATAATCACTGTGTGGCCAGAAGCTGTATCAGAAGTTTCTTACATAGCCCAGTCCTGAGAACAGTCAGTGTGGACTAAACATGAATATTTGTTCCCTTATCCCCCTAACACAAGTCATTTAACCTGTGTTTGAAATCTTAGTGTTAAAAGTGTGGTTACATTTTCCTACCCACCTTGTAAATCTGAATTTTTCTAAAAATATCTCAAACAGAAAAGTGTAGTCATTCTCTACCAAGCAAGTTACACAGATTTGCTTTCAACACTCTGTCTTTTCCTTTCTCTTAAGAGTCACAGAAGTTGCTGGGCAAAGACTTCATCCAGTAATCTCCTAGGTGGTTGAAACATACAAATAGTCCTTCAATAGAAGGATTTAAAGAAACAGGAAAAATGTAGCTAAATTGGAAATATTCTCTTGTCTTCTTAGTGAATAAATGACATATATATTAGAAACTATTATGAAAGTTATTCAATGAAGTCCATAAAAATCTCCTTTATAGAGATTATACTCAATATGATATAATCGAAAAGTTTCCATCTTCCATAAGATAAAGTATAACTACAAAACTGACGATAACTATAAAAATCTTAAATGGCTTAAATAATCCTTAAGTGTTTCTTCTATTTTGTCCAATATTTTCCTCATACACTTTATGTAAGAAAACATTCTATTATTAAGCTTTTGAACTTTTCCATAAGCATTTTAAATTAAAAAGATAACCTTTGAATCATAGGTTACTTTTTGGGTTTGAACGTGTTTCTTATTGCTACCACAGCTAATGAACATGACAAATTTTTGTTGCAGCTGATAAGTTGATGTATAAATTGTTTTAATTGGTTTCAGATCCATATTCATGGCACAGAATTTAATATAACACATAACTGTAGGGGAAAACATCTTAACATATTATTTTAGTTCTTTATTATAAACAATTGATGACAATACTTCTTAAATATTAAGAAAAATTCACAAGTATTGGGAAAATTCTCTTTCTCCTCTGCAACAACAGATCAAAGGATTTGATAAAATAGGCATCAAGCATATAAATTTATGAATAATATTAACCACCCAGAGAGAAACAGGCTCCTGGGAGTAGGAAAGATTCTGCGTTGTATGTCTAGCACTCCTTTCCCAGCCTGAGCTGGGTCACCTCTTGAGAGTACACGGCTCTTCAATGAACAGCTGAGCCCTGACAGGATATGAGGTCAAGCAGACAGGTGTCACAATGCCAGCTACTTCACTGAAAGGCATTCAGTGAAGCTTGCATCTGGAACGGAGATAACAATACTTGCCTCTGGGGTTGATAAGTCTTGAATGTCATGTAAATAAAGTGTCAGACAAAAAAGGTACTCAGGGAAAGCTGGATTGCTAGAAACATTTACTTCCCTTCTCAGAATGTAATTCTCCTAATTTCCATGCAGGGAATCTATGAAATTCTAGGAAGCTGCCCTAGCTCCAAAGGCAGATCACATGCTCTAATGCTTGCTCTATCTAAATCACCAGACTTTCTCTCTCCCGCTCTTTTTCAGCACTGTCCTGAGCCCATCCAATTTTAACGAATCTCAAAATATTTTGGGGAGTTTGATGAGATTAAGAGCGTCTTTCTTTCAGACTTAGAATGAAACGAGAAAGTCAATAGGTCACCAAGATTGCTGCTCACCATCTCAGACGCAGGAACCCTCAGTACCTGTAAGTCAACCCCTGATAGATCCAGTAAAGGTACCAGGGGAAAAAGTAAGAAACACTGCTTTAGGCGATATCTTTGCACCTTGCATCAAATCTCACGTGAAGTGAGCCAGGCTACTCATCTCAGTTGTGCTAGTCAGTAACTTGTTTTGTTTTTGATTTGGGCAATTTAAGTTGGATTTACTGTTCTTTGCACTCCAAAGCATCCTAATACAGTTACAGAAATCTGGGCAATAACAAAACTCAAGAGGACAGAACTCCAAAGAGGTCCCATGGGAAGATGACTAGAAATACTGCCAGCTCTGTATCCCTCAGTTTTAGATTCCAGATGCACTGGCAGTGTAACATAAGTGCCAGATCCTACTCTTAGTGAGAAATAAAATGTGCTTAGACGCACACATGAAAACCTTTACCTATGATTTCAGGTAGTTTTGGAGTGTCTCTGATGCCCTTTGGGATAATAGCATTTGTCATAAAGGAAAGTAATGCATTTGGTTCAGAAAAGTCATTAGATTCTAATACTGGACAAACATGCCTGGGGTCAGAACTGTGATGTTGGTTGGTGGGATATCATCGACATTTGTCCACCTTTTGAAGACTATTTCAGTCCAATATCAAACAGACTGGATCTTGCTCTAAAATCATTTTCTCCAGTGTCTCTGAATCATACAACAAACAATAGTCAAGTTAATTAACTTTAAAAACTGATGGGAAAAATTGCTCAAGAAATTAAACTGTTCCCCACACAGAATCCCCTCCAATACACCCACCCCTAGCTGTGCCACTGACTCGATCACAGGAAAAATGCAAACGATGACCTTTTAGCTTAAGTAAGAGAACGCAGTACGTCTAGACGAGATCGCTTTGTCTACAGCTTCTAGAACAAGGCTCTAAATACTGGGAGGCCTCATTAACGCTGACATCAGATTTCCATTCCTATTGTACTCAAAAACCTCGTCTTATGTTTGAACTTAACTTCGCCTTACAACTTGTTATGACATTGACATATTTGGTTTTGCCTTTTGGGGGGTGTCTACCTGGTTGAATCTACCATATAGACCGAGGAAGCTTACTCTGACTTCTTGAGGCTACCTGTGGAGCACATCCTTAACAGTAACAGAATGGATAACCTCACACTCGCATACACCCTTAGATCTGCAAATATTAAGTGCAATTATTAACCCCCTATTTGCATAACAACTAACCTCATTCTCTGAATTTGAAATTCCAGTGGTTTTAGATGTTCACTTTGTTTAACTTTCTTCTCTAAAAGGAATATTTCTTAAAGCAGTGCTCCTCCAACTGTAGCATGTACCTTTGGAGAGCTTCTTAAGGTGCAGATTATTATTCAGCGGGTCTGAATTTCCAGTCCACTTACCAGGTGGGATGCTGACTCTGCCACTCTATATAGATCACATCCAAGTGGCAAAGGCATGCAGGACTTGCAGCATAAGGTGGTACGATTTGCCTTATTCACACCCCTACCCTCCTCACCCGGGGCCAGCAACAGATGCTCCTTAAGGAGCTTGGAGACTTTCTCTTACTATCGATGTAGATTACCCTGGGTGCTAATTAAGCAGTGAAGCATTCCACTGTCCTATCTGGAAAAGCTGAAAATGTAGGTACAATGCAAAGTGTGCATCTATAATGATGAGTCCTGATGGGCCTATCTGTATCACTGCCAAAAATTTCAGAAGAGAATCCCTGGAAGCTGAATAACACCCAAGATCCAGATCCCCTCAATCATCTCTAGAGATCTACGATGGAACCCACAAGACACTGCTCCCACTGAGCCTCTTAAACTGCCTTAGCACAATTCTCATCTTAACCTGTTTTCTCTGCAGTCACCATATTTCACTGCCACATGACATGACTTTGAAGTTTCTGAGTTTTGAGCATACAAAGTTCTAAAAACAAAAGGCTCCTATCTCAGTAGATGAGGGCATTAGGAGAGCTAAGAGATCTTCCACTGCCAAAATAGTAGAATTCAGCTGGGTCCAAATATAAAGGAAATATCACTACAGGGTGGACAGTACCTAAAAATTATAGAATGCCATTCTCCTAATTTCATATAGTATCTCTCAGTGATCTCAAAATATTATTAACTGGCATAGCCTCATCTTCATAATAACACTATGAGGTCAGAACCTAATAACCAATATAGATATTACAATTATAATTTTTCTAGAACATCCACACCATGTTTTATTATTAGGAAAGAAAGGAGATGGGCTAGGTTTTCCCTCACATCCCCATCCAACAAAATATCTCTTTCTCTCTCTGTCTCTCTCTCTGTCTCTCTCTCTGTTTCTCTCTGTCTCTGTCTCTGTCTCTGTCTCTGTCTCTCTCTGTTTCTCTCTGTCTCTGTCTCTGTCTCTCTCTCTCTCTCTCTCTTTCTCTCCTGCTCTCCAATGCATAGGTCCAACCAGAAATGGCAACATAGCAAACTGAATCTATCCCATATGTCTGCAGCTGTCGCTCACAGACAAAATAACACAGTGTGGACAACTTAGTGCTGTGCTGTGAAAATAACTTCTCTCCAAACAGGACATATGAAAACATTTCAGTGAGAATTTCAAATACCTCTTCCAAACAGCTGTTTCTAATGGCTTCACAGGACAGATTACATATAAAAAGAAATGAAGACACCAGTTAACAGCACTACTAATTACCTGCAGTTGACATATACTGTCACATTTAATCTGCATAGTGACTTTTAAGTATGATCATTCTAACATCTTAGGTGAAACCGAAAGGTAAAAGCAAACAACAACAAAAAATACAAAAAATCAGATGACTTTCCCCCAAGTCACAGGGCGAGGAAATGGAAGTACCGAGAGTAGACTACAGAGCTGAATTCTCCAAACGCTTCCTTCTCATGCTTCTCACACTTTGAAGTGCAAGCAATCACCTTGGGAGCTGGTTAAAAGTACAAGTTCTAATTCAGTAGATCTAAGGTGGAACCTGGCAATTTGCATTCCTAACAAGGTCTCACAGGATGCTGGCGCTGGCATCTTAAGGGCCAAACTCTGAGTACCAAGGCACTAGCACATGCCCTTTGACAGTGTTTCTCAAGGTGGGGTGGTCTCTGGACCAGCACCCCCTCTCAACTTGTTAGAAATAAAAATTGTCACGTTTTACCTGATACCTACTTGGATTAGCGTCCAGTCTCAGGAATCTCTGTCTTAAAACCTCCTGGAATTCTGATGTATATTCCAGTTGAAGAACCCATAGTTAATGCACAACTCCCTCACACATATTAACAATTTAATTACATTGCCTGGGAATGGTTTAAGAATCATCAGCTAACTGTGATTTTATTATTTCCTGAAATTGTTCACTGTTCGCTAGAACATTGTCTGTCTGAAGAAAAGCCATGAAGGTAACGTCGGAATGGTACTTCATTAGTAGGCTGTGGTGTGCAGTCACAGAGAGGTCACGGGGTGAAGGATGGCACTCATTTAATTCCTTTCTGCCCTCCAACACGGGCAGGAAGTTCTCTTTCTTAAACGGATCTTCCTACTGTATAGCCAGACCATTTCTCTTTCCTTTCCCACTCTGATTTGTAAAATGATAGTTTCACATTTTCATTCTAAACAATGACTAAGAAATCAGTATTTTTCTCTTGATTTGTGAAGAAATAAATCAAGTAATTAACAAATACAAAAGTGATAGTTATCTTAGATCTCCAAGTGGGATGAGTAGGAAGACTCAGGAAAACTATAGCACTTGAAAGACTCAAATAAATGAAAATGAAAGATTTTAATTGGATTCATCTAAATAATAAAACAATCTTCTACCATCAAATTTCTCATAATAAGTGGTAAGATAACTGTGCACTGAGCTATGCATTTCATATAAATTATTTCATTAATCAATTCAGAAGTACCATAAAGCAAGTATTAATTTGTTTCCATTTTAAACATTATTTAATGTGCTTAGATCAGATATATGAGTTGTCCAAGTTCATATAGTTAGTAAAACTGAGAGGTAAGTTTTCATTCAACTCAGATTCTAAAACCTGACTTCTTAATTTATATAATACTGTCTCTAGGAGTATATCAAAGATAATACAGTGGAAAGATCCAACCTTAAAAGGATAAATGATATAGGATGTACTCTTCATGGCACCACAAACCTAAGTCTCTCCTCTGAAGATTGCCATGCTGCCCCCAAAGTGATCTTCTCTATACTACAACCTTGGGTTTTCCCTTTCCCACTGCGGCTTCCATTTTATCCCAACATTTTCTACCATGTGCACACTGGCCCCATGTGAGAGCTTGGTAATTATTCTACTCTACTCACTCTGCTAAGTCTTCGAACTTCTACATGTGAAGATCAGATAGGGGTTGATCTCACAGCCAGTCACTGTGAGAGCTCTCCGCAGCCAAGTGATTGGACTGTAGGAGAATCCAGGAAGCAGTAGAAGAGGGAAATGTCTTGATCTCCTATATCAGGGCAAAGCCATCTTCTATATCAGAGGGCAAGCCTACCTTCCCCAACAGAGAAAGAACAGAACAGAACCATGAGGGTCTCATATATACCAACAAAGCCCCATATTGTTCAATGTAGTAATGAGAAGGGAGGATAAGTTTAAGAAGTATTTTAAACGTCTGTGAGCTTATAAAATTTATCTAAAGGTAGAACAAGTCAGTAGTATAATACAGAAAATTTGATGTCAAGAGCCACATGTCTCTAGTAGTGGTACAGATGGCTAAGGTAGGTAGAAATTAATAGGCACTCAAGCAGGGATTGGGTCCTGGAGAAAGTCAGCACAAGAGATGAAACACAAAAGCCGTGGCTGGAGGTGAATCTGAAGAGAGCCAGGCCTCAAGATAGAGATGGCCAGTCATGCAGACCTGCTGATGGATGAACAGCAGCTTGAGAGTATACTGTAATTAACACCAGCTGGTCCGGTAGGCCCAGATAGGCATCAGATGCATAGATGAGTGACCAAAACATCTAAACTCATTCCTTCCCCAAAATGCCTTTTCTCTTTCCATATACCTTTGTGACATGACTCGTTTCCCTACAGAATCAGTATTAGCTAAATGACTACATTTGTAATCCTATAGGTTGATGGCAGTTTGACACATGTTGTATTCACTCTGTGATTTTGCTGTATAAATTGTCCCTGACAAGAGGTTTGATGGGCATCCACTTGAGGCTCCTCCTGGAAATCCAGGAGCTATTCTTCTTCTCCTTATTTCCAATAAAACCGTCCTAACCTTCTCCTTTGGTTTGTGACTTTATTCGCCAACATTGTGAGATCACAAACTCCGAACATCTGACATCCGCTACATTGCAGTTCTTTTTTCCCATATTTGTACAGCATTATCAATTCTTCAGGGTTTTAACTGATCCTCTAGTCACTCTCAGCAACCCAACATGCAGAGTAATTGTACTTATTTGGTAGGAACTTAGCTGCACAGAAATTTCAATATTGCAGAGATTGACCATGTAAAACCTCGAGAAAAAAAAAATCACCTCCTGTTTTAAAATCTCCAGGCACAAACATCAATCCATTGTAACAGATGGAATTTCATGAAACAATGAGACTTATAACTCTTTTCTCTCCAAAATCACAATAGAAGGCCAATTGAACCAATTATTTTGCACAGAACAAAGCAATATATCCCTATCCCTTGCCTGAAGTCATCATTAGTGACATGAGCCCCTGCATCTGTGAGGAACCTCCATTTAGAGTCGTTTAGCTCTGAATACTCTTTCACTCCAAGCCATCAGATTGGTTCAAGAAAACTTTAAGGATTCTAAGAAAGATAAAGATATTAAACATAGAGCTCATTATTAGTCAGAAGTCTGCCATGTTCCCTGCTGTATAATTAACTCCATTCATTCAACACATTTAAAATAGCATCAATGAAGAATATTTAATTACCTCTCTCCAGAAGAAGGTCCCAACTCAGATTCTGTAGCCAGTTTCACAATGAAGTCAATTTAAATTGTTATTAAAATAATGTGCTCACTAACTATAGGGGAAGCTTAAATCTAGGAAATGTACATCTTGGGAACACAAATTATATGGCAGGATTAGAAGAAAAACATCTTCTTTAGTGTGTCATTTTTTAAATAAAAATGTGGGAGGCATTTTTAATGACTATGTATTTTTCCAAGGACTTTGAAGTATATGACCAAGGTCACAAGAAAAGAATTGCAGTGATCAGAGAAAATACTACAGAAACACGTGTGACCAGGATGTAGTCAATGATGAAAGACAGTGGTTTCTACACCGGTCTGACCTCAGGCTTATTCATAATCTCCTTACTGAATGTGATGTCATAAGAATGGGAACCACCAAAGAGCCAACTGAGACAATGCCACAGTTACACTTCCAAACTGAAAGGTGATTCAACCAGACACAGGTGATTCAACGAGGCATCCTTGATTCCACAGCACAGTATTCTAGTCAGTGAGTGCATCACTGGCTCTCTGGCGTAACACACGTCCACTGCTGTGGCCTTTGGGGAAACTAAAGCACAAGTATTCCAAAGCAAATAAGGGCGAGTGCACGTGAACTCCAGACATGCACAAGCCACATCACTTGCTTGCTATTGTGATGGCGAGGAAATGTGTGCAAAGGGCAGGGCCATTTATTCCTCTTCTTCCTCCCGATCATCACTGTCACCCTCAGCATCACGGATGCTCCAGCTGTGATACCAAAGCTTGTTTGATTGTGTAGAGCACAGACTTGCAGGGAGTACTCTACGCTCTGCTTTTCTTCAAGGAAATTCCATCTCCTTTCTATTGTTCACAGAGTATGAAGGAGACAACAGATCATTTTCATCTGCCTCTGTAAGGGTGAGCACATGACCCCACATCAGTGTGGTTTCAGGACTACTCCAAGAGAGGGAGAAAATAATTGGGGTTGACCCACTCTAGTAGCCACAACCTGAACAACCTATCAATTACTCTACCTCCCAGGTTAGTCTAGACTCTCTGACTTTTTTTAAAAAAACCTCTTCCTTTGGTCCTTACTTTGTAAATTACTCATTAACTTGACAACTTCCTAACTCATTTGAGGTAGCCTAAGCCAGGGTCACTGGCCTGTACTCCAAAAGACTGACCTGATATAGACATGGGATACATGAGGAGGAGCATGTTGCAGTCTTTCCCCTAAAGAAGTTAATGACCAAGTTGGGTAACAATAGCCAGCGCATGAAAAGAATAAATGATATTACTCAGAAGCCAATGCCAAAGGAGAGATAGACGAGGTCAGAGTATAGGAAAACAGTGACACAGACAACACAGGACAGGGTCCTAGAAGTGATGGAACTGATGTTAACTGAATGTAGGAGAGCAGTTAGGAGGTGACAGAGGCAGAATTTAGTGCAATTAAATATATATATAACTGCACAGGCCCTTGACACGTGAGCATAGTGACTCACATTTCCTACCTAGTTGTCATGGTGCACAGCTACAATTCCAACACAGTGGGAGGCTGAGGCAAGTGGGTCACACATTTGAGCCCAACCTGGGCAACTTAATAAGACCTTGTCTCAAATATAAAATTAAACTAAATTAAAATCTGAAAATATGGGGATTTATCTCCATGTAAAGGCCCTAGTGTAAATCTCCACTACTGCCCCCAAGATCCATTTTCCCTTTAAGACAGACAGACAGATAATCCTTGAACTACTGTTTCTTAATAAAAGGAGCCTAGGACTCTGTAAATTTTCTCTCATGATACTGCTACACAGGAGTTGGAATACACAGAAATAAAAGAGGAATAATGCATGGGGGAAAAGAAATTCCACAATCCCCCTCACACACTGAAGACCAAATGAATCAAAGAGCTTTGGGAGTGCCATATTATTTTTCTCCAAATATTATTTTCCTTAATGGGAAAGAACAGGAAAACAAATAGGTGTCTACTGTGAGTGCATCTATGGACACACACACACAAATACACTACACACATCTCAGTGTCAACAAATCTCTTTTTGTAAAATAAAAATGCTCTAGACCATAACATAAGAGCACATCCCCTGTGGCTACAATCAACATTTTGAGGGAGCCACAGCACAGTTCTTTATATCAATTAGGATATAATTTTTTGTTGTTGTTTCTCACCCGGCAAAGGACAGCAGAAGAAGCCCCAGGGGCAACACAGAGTTTGGATAACCTCAGCTCTCAATCACTGCCTCGTAGGCAGGGCTGGTAATATTTATTTTGCTGGAGGGTTGTATGGCCTTATCTCAAGTTTAACTTTAATGAATAAATAGTTGAAAATTATGCCCAATCCTCCTTCAATATTTTATAGCAGTTTATAAAAATTAAGGACATGATTTTATGTATTAACTTCAAAATAAGTAATGATTCGACATTAGGACTAAGTCACAGCTTCCAAGTCTGCTAATTCACGAACACAGAAGATACTGTCCTAGTGTTGTAGTGCATGAGCCAGGCTCCCCCTGACAAGGACTTCCTTCTGCCGGGCACCCTGCAGTTCGCTTCCCAGCCTCCTTTCCCTCACTTTGTCTCTTTACCTGGTAATAAGTAATGAGTTGCTAGAATGATTTTTTTCAAATGTAAGTAAGATTAGACTGGTCATTGAGGCATAGGCCTATTATCCCAAGACTCTGGGAGGCTGAGGCAAGAGAATTCTAAATTTGAGCCCAATCCGGACAACTTTGCTATTTTGTGAGACCCTTAAAAATAAAATAAAAAGCTTGCAATG
Organism: Dinomys branickii; assembly: GCA_004027595.1. NCBI lineage: Eukaryota > Metazoa > Chordata > Mammalia > Rodentia > Dinomyidae > Dinomys > Dinomys branickii. The sequence continues at coordinate 138,537 of PVLD010001894.1, read as the reverse complement.
TACCTTAGTTGAAGACTCTGGATTCAATCACCAGTACCACAGAAATGAAACAGAAAAGAAAGAAAGAAAGAGAGAGAGAGAGAGAGAGAGAGAGAGAGAGAGAGAGAGAGAGAGAGAGAAAGGAAAGAAAGAAAGAAAAAGAAAGAAAGAAAGAAAGAAAGAAAGAAAGAAAGAAAGAAAGAAAGAAAGAAAGAAAGAAAGAAAGAGAATGGACGGAAGGAGGGAAGGAAGGGAGAATACATGAGATTCTATTAAATCCAAAGTCATTTGTTCACCTACTAAGACATACACAGTAAGGTCCTGTGTGTCTCTTGGACCTCATTTTGTCCCCCACTCTGCTGGCTCACTGTTCTAGGCACCAACTTCCAGCTGTTCCTCAAAAAATCCAGATGTATTCTTGTTCAAGGGTGATGATATCCACTATCTCCTCAGTTTGGAGTATTCTGTACCTTGTGCTGCTTAGAGCCTTGCTTCAGTGTGCTTCCATGGGGAAAGCATCTCTTCCCATTTTTCTCTTACATAGCGCCCCCAGCACACACTCCATACCGTACAGCTTTTTTTCTTCAACGATCTCCCCACCATTTGAGAGTGTACAAACTTAGATTGGTTTAATGCTCGTATCTCTAACTAGAATTCCCATTTCTACAACGACAAGAACTTTGTACAGTTTTCAGCCCCATTCCCTAGGCCTTGCTCAGTGACTAGGCACAGCAGGCACTTGGTAAATATCTATGAATAAATGAACAGCTATACTACTTTACAGTAGCATGGTTCTTTTAATTTCATGCATTTTTTTTCCCCATTGGTACATAAAACAATCCTGCAAGCACAGCCTCTAGGGCCTAAGATGGGCACTCAACATTTTTCATATCTGTCGCAAAATGAGAGAGATATCGCTAGCTGAAGAGATTAAATCTCCACTGCTTTTGAAATTCCCTGGTTTTGGACTCCAATGTAATGTTCTTTAACTGCACAAGGGTATCTGCCTGAGAGTCTCAGAATATCATGTCTGTGCAAGATTGGAACTGCTTGCTCTAAGCCCTCATGGAGATTTCTCTAACAATTCCAACATGTGGAGGGGACAGCTGAGAAATAAAGGACAAGAAGGCTTCATTTTCTAAGAGAAGCATGGACATATCTCCCCATCCCCTTCTTGGCCTCCCTCCACAATTCCAATCAGACCATGAACTACTGCCTGAGGGCTCATTATCCCAGCCTTCAGAGGCCCCTCTGTGGCAGTGGGAAGGACGCCACCCACTCCATCATCTTAATCAGCAACTTAGAAAACAGTGTCACATAAAACAGTAGCGACCTGAAAAAGTACAGTGATTGCAATAGAGCTGCTAACCATTCAACGCCACTTCTGCATAACTAAGGAGATGGTTTGTGACAAGCATTTATGGCATTTAAAACATTAAAAGGAAAAGCAGCAGAACGTGCCACACCCTGAGGCCTACAACTGAATGGGGAGGAGGGAGAAGAAATAAGCTGAACCCAAAGAAAACAGCCTCTTTTCTTACTAGAATCTCCTTCTTCCTCCAGTGGTGTGTGATTGTTTTCCCCTCCTCCAGCAAAAGGAGTAGCCCAGGGGATAATTTAGCAACTGGGCTTTTGCAAAGGTAGCTGCTGTGTGCTTAAATTACCAGAGAAATGCTTTCAATTGCTCCCCTTTAGAATGAAAGCACTGCATGGTATTTTCCCAGGATTGGAGCTTTGCACACAGCAGGAGGTTTGAGGGAGTGCTGGGAAAGCCGGATGGGGAGGAGAGAAGGACGGTTGGTATAGGTAAGACTGTAGTTTACCTACTTTTGGATGCAGTGTTTGAGAACAGAGAAAAGGCTAGTCATTATGTATGTAAGAAAGACACCCCACTCAGTACCTCCCAGGAAGGTCTCCTGACAAAACAAACCATTCCTCTAGTCAATGAACTTTTAGTGGGCCCCCACTGTGCTGCCCACATAGGCTGGAAGCTGTGGATAAGAAAATAAGGAAGAAATCAAGTCTACTCTCACAGAGACTTGAGTCTTCAGACGGATGCACCCCAGAGAAGCAGAGCCCAGAGTGGGTGAGTAAGGACTGTGATGACTAGGTGGTGAGAAAAGGAATATTTGAGACCCTTTAGAGACAACGCAGAAGGCAATCAAGTAATGTTTCCAGATGAGATGGCTAATAAAGCAATAGATCAGTCGAGTCATTTGTGAGGAAGGCACCAAGCTGGTCTGGTATTGAATGATGAGTAGAAGTTAGCATGTCTCTCAACAAAGCAAACAGCATAGAAAAGAGGGAGCAATTTCACAATGTTGAGGTGCTGAGAAATGCTGGGTGTGGGCCAGGGCCAATCCTGCATACTCATAAACGGCAAGAAACCCAGGGACATGCCAATTTTAAAGCAGAATTTGGTATGACTGAAAATGAATGAATGAACAAATGAGTGAAAGAATGAATGAATGGGTAGGTCAGAGGCAAGCAAACCAGTTAGAAACCTTCATCAAAAGAAGAGGCAGAAAAGGCTGAGTCCTCGAATTAAGGTCTCTTTCACCAATTCAGTTCAGAGATCTACAGATTCTTATGTCATTAACACATGTCCACTCAGGTAAAGTAAACGCAGTTTAATTCAGCCAAATAGCTAAGGAACAACACCAAGGCCAGGACAATGTTTTCTCCTACAATATACACCTGCTCTCCTATCTAACCAGCCCCTTCCCTCATTGGACAATATAATGGAACACAAGTAGCATTTTCCTGAATTAATGAAGTCCTCAAGTCTCTACAGTGATTGGAAATCTTCAGAGTTTTATTTTTGACCTTGTATTCTCTAAGTGAATCTTAATTTTAAGAAAGCATATGCAAGAGCAGAAGAAACACACATATTCACACAGATACCTGCTATGCATATTCAGTGAATTTACCACCCCACCCCAAACAATGAGCAATGCACCATGAACCCTGGACACTCGTAGGTCTGTGATACAGCGAGTGAGTTTTTAAGTGCAAAGTATGTTCCTTCAGCTGCGAGGGAAGCTACAACACTAACAGCCAAACCCGTATCAAAGACAGAAAAGGGCATTCTAAGAAGCAGCATGACCAGGAAACTGACCTTATCCTTTCTTTTTTCTCCTTTCTTGGCTTCACAAACCACCTCAGTTGAAACTTATCACAAAGAATGGAAAAGAGACATAATACTCTGCAGTTCTTTCCTCTTTTTCCAAAGATGGCATTCCTTTGTTACCAGTTGGTAAGCCAAGGGAAGAAAATGTAAAATGTGTGTGTGTCAAAAATGAGACACAAAGCAAAGTATATATGTACTCCATGAGCTATGAAATAAGCTCCTATTTTAGTAATTCTGCATATGAGACTTAAAATATTTAAAACTTCTTATTTAAAACTAGCATCACAGAATATAAAGATGGGTAGAAAAAATTTGCTAAAACTTAAAATTTACATTTCTCTTTTATCAAGATGACACTAAATAGCAAATGTAAAACCCCATGACAAGTTTAGAGAGAGACACAGGAGACAGATACACAGAGAAAGTGAAAGAAAAATGGTTTATGTTTTAGTACTTTCAATTTTTGCTTTTTGAATAAGTGCTCCCTAGTTTCATTTGCAATATGTTTGTAAGTTATATAAGCTGTCCTTAAAAAGCCTAAATTAAAACCTAAAATATTTACTCTCAAGCATTTTACTGAAAAATCTTTTAATGCTGCCTACCTAATCTTAATGCAATCACCCTCATGGTAAGCTTTCCCACCTCCTTTCTGCCTGTAAGAACACCGTTTCTCTTCGAGTCTTTACCAAAACTTAGCTTCCTAAGGCTACAGCTATTATTATAAATTTTATTTGTGCATTTCATTAGAGTATTAAGTGTCTTTGTAGTGTCCATGGGAAAACACTTAATCATTTAGCTTTTCTGATTATTTTCATGGCTAATTATAAGCTATTCAAGAAAAACAACTATAATCAAGTGAAAGACATGAAGATAAACTAAACTGTGTCACTGTCGTCAGAAGAGAACTGAAGTCAAAGCAAATGAAGTCTTTTCCTTATGTGCACAGTCATGAGCTCATTGAGTGTGAACACAGATGCTGTACTGTAGTCTCTGTAGTCCTTACCAATGGATCAAACAAAGCCACTGCCCTACAGTACATATAATAAGAAGCACAGACATTTGTACAAGGCAATAATGTAAGGCGAATGGTATTGCTATATGAAGTGCAGAATAAAGTAGTGTGACATTAACAGGTTTAAACTGAAGTAATTTTGAAACTTCATGGGACAGTTGTAATATCTGAGGAGAAAAAAAGCATTTGACTCTTAGATGTGGGAAGAGCAGTGTAGGTAGAAAATATGGGGAAAAGGGCAAGGGGAGACCCGGGAGTGCGGATGTTTGTGCTTGTGTGAAAATACACTAAGTCAGTGAGCCTTCCCAGTTGTGTAATCTTTACCTTTTTATTATTTTGTTTTCTGAGCTAAGAAGAGCCAGGGGACCAGGTAGATGGTACCCTACTGTATTTGTAAGGGGGACAAGTTCTAAGAAGGCTTAAATTTTTACCTCCCCAAGTCTAGTGCTTAAATAAAAATTCCATGGTGATAAAAGAAAAAGATGAAAATATATTTAGGAGTGCATGTCAAAGAACTGCAAGCAGAGGAATGGACTCTTCCAAGCTATAGCATTGCTGGAGAGTTTCAAATGCAGTACTCTAGCCTCTAAAACTAAGAAGCCTCTGGAAGGACATCAGGGAAAACACTGTTCAATTTATAATATACCTACTTCCCCACAGTTGTCCCTCAGAGGCATACGGTATGGGAAGACAGGAGGATGCAGGGAAGGCAGGAAAGCAAGAGCACAGTTGCTTCAGATCCTCCATTTCAAGATTAGAAGGAATGAGCCCTTGTGTCTCCTGCTTGCGGAGAGGGGGACTCCAGGCTCTGCTGGTAGAGGAGGTACCTGACTGAAAAGCAAGCAGATGTCAGACTTGTGCAGGACATTTTTTTAAAAAAGCTGTAAAATTATTTTTCAAACCTCTGCTCATAGGTAAAACTAAGAAACACAGACAACTAAATGTGTACCCACTGGTAAGGGTTCCAGATCCAGTTTCCAATACAGTCATGTAGCTTTATCTCTAGGCAAACATGGGCCTTTTATACTCTTTTTAGGGATTTGGGGATACTGGAAATAAAGATAAGAATCAAAGAGGCAGAAGCATACTAAAGTCAGAGGCCTCCAAATATTCTTTCTATTTCAAATTTCATTTCCTAGGAAAAACACACAAGGTTTCTTATTTCATAAAGCTGAAAAACAAGTAAGCGCTAAGATAGGAGAGGGAACAACATCATTGGTAAAGCCCTTTGGCCTCTGACTTCACACCTATTCAAGGTACTGATTTTTCTAGGTTTGAGTTTTCTTACTACTGGATGAGGATAATGGTTTAAGTTCTGTGCTTTTGCCGTGGTACTAAACAAAAATGCAGAAAGACGTTTCTAGAGGAGTGCCAGACACATTGTTGGCACCTGATAAGCAATACTGTTGATATGATTCAGGGAGATGGACTGGGGCTCATTTATGCACGAAGGTCCTGGAGGAGGAAGGGGATGAGATTCAGCACCCTGTGGCCTCGGCTGCCCATCTGAAATACATTACCATCACTTCCAACTCTTAAATTATGTAAAACACATCCCTGTGGTGCAAATCCTAAGCAAACGGTAATGATGTCACTTTGGCAGAGAATGTAAATATCAGTGCAAATGGACAGCTCTTGGGAAGGCAGCTACGTTTATGTCATCACGGCAGCGGTCCGCTCCAGAAGACTTAGACGTCTGAGCCACAGTGGGAGAGCATATACACAGACCCTTCTTTGCCCTTCCAGCATGGGTCACTCTTTTTCTTTTTGGACAGACAAGAATGCATCTCAAAGAGAAATTGCATTTCATAATCACCCTGTCCTCTAAAGGCAAGACAGCATTGTGCACACAGGCAAGTCGGAGTGTGAACTCTAGCACATATGCAAGGTGCCACATCTGAGCGGCAGCCTGCGCACAGCCCTGCATGTTGATTCTAGGCAACACCCTTGGGGAATGGTTGACAGCAGCAGTCTTGACAAAAACAGAGAGACTTTTTCGAACAAGCACACACACATACGCCTGCACATGTGCCTGCATACACACAAACACACACACACAGCTTCACCTGGGGCAAAATTCTTCAAATGTCTGCTTTAGGAATTGAAAACTGCTATTAGGGCACTAAATAATAATATTTGAGTCTTGGTTGTTTACATATAATTATAGACACATTACTCATCCACTGTTTATTACACATTTTGGAAGCCACCAAGCCTAGGCCCAGACCCCAACAAAGGAAAAAATGAGGCAACTCCTTGAGCAAGAATAAATTAGATGTAGAACTGACAACAGGTGAGGTAGGTGTGCACGGGCCCTCTGTCACCTCGCCAGTGCCAGCCTGGAAGTGTTTGTCCTAGTTCCGAGCTTCAGCGCAGAGATCAGCGCTTCTCATTATCTTCGGCATCAGAACTCCAGGCCCGCGAAATCATCACTCTCCAAGAGGGTAGCAAATGCCATATGTGAAAGGAAAGAAGAAAGCAATAAACCCATTTTTTATAATGTTTCTTTTCCACAATGACATAGAAAAAGAGGGAGGCCACTCAGGGCAGAGAATGAGGCCGAGACGATAGAAATAAAAAATCAGATAAATGTATACAGACAAATACAGACCTTATGCTCCCATGAATAATTCAAGATTCACACTGCACTGATGTCTTTAGACAGGGAGGGCAACTGGAGATTTCAAAGGACAAAGACCTCTGGCAACTCTTTGCTGATTTTTCAGGGCTATCTTCTCTTCTTAACTATATACACGCCAATGCACACCTACCTTTAAGACACACTACACATGGTACATGTCTATATATTTCATACTGACACAAACAAAATCTTTTCCAAGGATTCAACAAAAGTATTAGACATTAGAAAATTTTACTTAGAACTCCATAAATGTACTCTTTTACGAGCACATTGTTTTTGATGCTTTTCCGACTTCATTTCTATACTTAGTCCCAAGTTGAAGGCTCCCCGTCCCAAATATGCCTCCCCTCACCTACCTGCCCACATGGTCTCGGTTCTCTCTTACATCCCCTCTCATGCATGTTTTGTCTGCTCTTGTTCCTTGGAAGCTAAGTAAAGACAACAGAAATCTCAATCTCCTTTATGTGACGTACGAGTGATGGCTTCATTGCCGGATACATCTGAGAACTCTGTCAGTACCACTTATCTAAACGAACTGAATACTTGCTCTGCTTGTAAATCTCTTTCTTACTCTGATTACTTAATATCTGGGGCTGTTTGGAGATGGGTTCCTTCTTTGCTGAAACTGAGTGCAAAAGTCTGTGTAGGCACATGTGTATAGATTTTATTCAATACTTTCATCTGTTTCTCAAAAGTACGTAAAAGGCTCCCATCTCAGTTACAAATCTCAAGTTTTCACTAAATTATTCCCTTTTAAATCCTGCTCTTCTTAAAGGCCTGATTCTTCCGGCTTTAATTCAATAACATTGACAACCCCTGGGCAAGTTCTTTCCGGGCAAAAGTGAAGTACAAACAAGGCAAGAACCTCCGCACCTAAGCATAGATTTGTCTATTGATTTGTTTGGAGCAATCCTTAGTTGCACGCTGATGAAACACATCCACATGCTCCACATGCTTGCTGCCTAACAGATTATTTCCTGCCTTAACCAATTGTAGAAATTGTAAAGATGGTTTAATTGACTCGATCTCCACATCAGGGAAACAAACATCTCCATGTGCAACTGCAAGGGGGGGAATCCTGTTATTAGGAGGGTGGTACGAGATACCAGCAACACTATAACCTCTTAGAGGAGCGTCCCATAGTCTAAATGTTAGAACACTGATTTCCAGGCCTCAGTAGCTTTTAGTTGAAATGTTTAGAAAGAGCTCCCTTATATTCAATAATAGCTGCCCTTTCAGCTTCTAAGAGTGGATTTCATTTCTTCCTATTAACTGTGTACTGACCACAAGTAATTCTGCACTCACAATAACTACAGTTGCTATACTGCAACAGACACGGTTTCCTGGATCTGTCCTCTGCCTTCACTACAGCCCATCTTTACCCTGGCATCCTTCAGTTCTTCAGCTGCCCTTTTACACAATAGCGGTTGGCAAAACACCCTGGTCTTCAGCATTTCTTCTTCCGAATGTTGCCTACATTGCGGATTCCTTGGCAGGGCTTTCCCAACACTAAGTACAATGGACCTAATGCTACACTAAGTACTACATATTGCTTTTAGTGGCTGATAGTTCACATTGAATTTGTGATCTGCTGAAATCCAGTGGTATGCTTTTTCACGAATTTCTGTCGAAAGAGATCTTCTCTGAACTAATTGTGTTTATTCACTTGTTTATTTCCCTTACTCTGTAGAATGAGGAAAAATTAAAATTTTATTCTAGTTATATTTTCAAGGCCAGAATTTTACAATTAATGTATTTCATTTTCACTTTTCTTGTCTAGAACAATTCATAGACCACCATCCTAGGTTCTGTTAAAGCACTGAGAGACATAAAATGCTTAGAATAAGGGAGAAGTGTTGGTTCTCTCTTCCTGTAGCTTTAGGTCTCTAGATTATCAAAAACGGTTTTGATCTGGTTATTTGTGCTATCTGCAAATGTGGTCAAACATATGTCCTATGTCTTCTTCTGAATTATGTAAATTAGTAGAGACTAGGATAGCCCGAGAGTATTAAAGGACTTCTAATCAAAATCCTGCCAAAGCCACATGGAGGGACTCAGAAGGTACCATGAATAAATCCTTCATTTGTTTACTTCCTTCTGAGTTTGTTTCATTACTGAATCATATAGATAATTTTCCAAATGTTAGAAAAGTGATGTCATATAATACTATTTTAAATATATTATACATAAATTAGCACAAACTCCTAATTCACTAAAGAAAAATCATTCTACCCGGGACAGTGGTGTATGCCTACACCACTCGGGAGGCTAAGACTGGGGGTTTTCAAATTCAAGGACAGCCTGAGCAACTTAACAAGCTCCTGTCTCAAAATAAATAAAAAGGGCTGTGGGTGTACCTCAGTGGTAGAGCAGTTCTAAGCTCAATCCCCAGTACAGTAACAGAGAGGAGAAAGAAAGAGGACAAGGGAGAGAGGAAGGAAAAGAGGAAGGCATGCAGAAAGAAAAGAAAGAAAGAAAGAAAGAAAGAAAGAAAGAAAGAAAGAAAGAAAGAAAGAAAGAAAAAGAAAGGGAATTCTGCAACTACTCCCACAATGTTGTAAGTTACCTACCAAATACCCACTAAAATAATTCAAATGAACTCAAGCATAAGAGTAGAATCTAAACTTTTGTCCTAGGGTTCTTAATACTATAATGAGAAACAGGATGTCCTTTACAAAATCTGCTCACGTACATTCAACTTGTTCAGAAAACAATGTTCCATTAAGTTACAAATTGTACCAAACAATATGAGTTACAGCATCTGACTGGGAAATGGTTTTCAGCTAGGGCTGGTTTTGAAAGCTAATAAACTCATTTTTTAACTTTCTGAGATAAAAGACTATAAAATGGTATCTAACTGGACCCTTGCCATACATAAATAAATACCATGCACTTTGATTCAGAGAAGTACTGCAGAGTTCAAAGAAAGCAAAAAATTCTGATATGGTATAAAGAATATCACGAACCTGGACGAACTCACACAATCATCTAGATTTCATAGTTGAATACAAATGAGTCCACTCAACACATATTTATGAGTACTAACAACTAAGCACCAAGAATTATGATACATGTTGGAATTTAACAGTAAGTAAGGAAATTATGCTTGGCAATGAGCACTTAGCATGGTAGAAGTTGCTTAAAAACAAAAATCCCTGCTGATGGTCACAGAGTCATGATTCATCCACATATGATGCTGATGCTGATTTTTGTAGAGACAGCCTTAAAACTATCCAAAAGAAGCACTCTTCACATACTCGTTAGGAGAGCTGGTCAGACAGGAGGAGTGTAGAAGGCTTCGAATAGTTGCATCATATTATGGACATTAATCTATCTCCTTTGAACTTGGTTTATTCATGATCAGTACAGATACTACCCCAGCAACTCATGAGGCTTTGGCCAGTTGTAGTATTTTAAGATCAAACTGTGAATAAAAAGAACACTTAGTGTAGAAAAGTGGACCATTGCTCACTTAATCTATTCACAACACTATAAGCAAGACTGAATTGTATATTTACCCATCGGTTTTGCATGTTTAATAATCAGCAAGTTCTGTTTTCACGAACCGCATTTCAAAGGCATGTTCTAACTAAACACAGGGAATTGGAAAATTGTAGCAATTAATTAGACACCTTGGGCGAAACAACAATTATCTATGTATTTGTCAAAGACCTGAATTTTATGTTTTAATCTGAACTATTTGTTAATGTCTTAACTGACTGTGTCAGTATAGCTATGATTTTATACTTTATGTAGAACAGAAAAATATATTATCCTTGGAAGAAAAAAACAAACAAAATGGTTCTCTTCGGCCTGCAGGTGGTCTTGTGTTATGGCTTGTCTAGATGTCCCTGCAAAGCCTCGTGAGGTCATAGGTGGAGCTTTTTCAGAGGTGGCTGGATCTAGAATGTGTAGTGTTGGAATTGACTCATCGTGCAATGTTAGGATCAAAGGCTCTAGGATTAAAGGTGTGAGTGCTGCTTGTCTCGAGTAGCCTGGACAAGATGTAAGGGATACACAGAGCTGTGCTTGTCACTTGTTTCTTTTGCTACCTTCTCCCTTCCATGAGCTGTTTCTTCTCTCTGATGCCCTTCTGCTATGGGTCACCCTGCCTTGGATCCAGCCAACTATGAACTGAAACCTCTACAACTGGGAGCCAAATATACCTCTCCTACCATAACTTTGAATATCAGATACTTTATCCTACCAAGGAGAAAAGTATCTAAGATTCAATATATACTACAAAAGCTACAAGAAGATTACTTCATCCTTGGACATTTCAGGACATATGCTAAAAAGACAAAACCCTTCCATATAGTAAGATCAGTTTCTTAAAGACATTCATTAAAATCATGGATAAGAGAGAAGGTAGTTCATGCCAAGGGCAATGTTACCACAGCATTCAATTACAGTGAGGACTTTACATGTGCATAATTGATTTGTGCCACTACTATCACCTTGAGCCAACCTAAAAGCAACATACATGAAATTGTAAGATTGATAATAATAATTGATCATAACTCAAAAAGGTCAAAGCCTGTCTTATGAAAGGCTTGCGGCTCTAGTGCAGTGGAGTAGTAGAATCTCACCCTTTAACACTGTGTCCTACTAACTGGAGTACAGTTTTGTCTTCCCTTCAATTATTTCAAATATCTCAAGTCAACTGAAATATCATATCTGCTTCCTCTCAGCAGTTTTTACTGCTATTAAATACTAATTGTTAATTTATTTCTCCTTCCCAAAGCCCTCCCGGAGCCTGAGCTTTTCTTCATTGAATCAGCTTGTCCTGAGGATAGAGCTAAACCTGCCTTTCATCAGTGTTTAATCCTTCTTGATGCTAAGGGTGTAGTTTAATATCTAGGAGAAAGTAATTACACAGGATGGAGACCAGCAGTGTTACTGTTCCTGTTAGCACAAAAAGTAACCAATCAGAATTCTCTGTCCTCTCTTCTACCTTCACAGCACAGGGGTCATATTAAAGAATGAAAACCTAGTCATACATACAATTAAATAACAAGGTGTTGATTGAAGCTGAGTATATTACATTCCCTTATTTTAGATTTTTCAGAAACACTATCTATATAGACAGAAAACAGGGAACATATATACTCTTCTGCCTCTAACCATCTGTACAGGAGACATTCCTGAAGCATACAACCCCAGATAACAATAAGAAAATATTACCTGAAAACTAAATAGCCCAATAGCATGGTCAAAAACAAAGCAGGGAGAAAAAAGATATCCAAGATTAGTGCATAAACGACAGTGAAAGGAGGATAATGATTACAAAGGCTGATGCTAACAAAAATAGGAGCATTGAAGCAGGAATTATAAAAGAAAAATGTAATAGGAATATTAGAAAAGTTTCCCTAATATACCATCTTGATAATATGCAAAAAAATGATAGAAATGTAATGATGCCCAATGGTTTTACCCCAAAGGATATTCCACAGAAATTTTTTAAAATAGTGAGATGCTTAAACTCATCTCCAGTTCTAATTTCAGGACTACCTAACGAGGAATTCTTAGTAAGTACTGTATTACTCAGCATCCCTGCCTGTCCCCTGAAATATGACAACAGCTTGAGAATGGCTCAAGGTTGACAATTATTATTGCTTTGTTCTAGAAGTTTGGTGATAATTTTAACTAGGGACAATACTTTGGGGGCATTCCAAAGATAGCATGCCAAAACTTTTCTCACCTGGTGGACAAAGAAATCATCTTGACATAAAAAGTCCCTCTATTCTGTTGTGTTGGGAAGAGGGTTAGGAGTCCAAATTGACCCTTCCTTCTCCACTTGCTTCTTCGCACACATACTTCTCCAAAGCCTGACTTCACATCTGTGTGCACAGAGGGCTCTTGACCTCGGGATCTGGGGCTTTAGGACAGCTTCAGTAGCATGAACGAGGCTTTGCAAACTGTGGGTGAATTTATTTTTTGCACTTTATATGACCTTAATAATGTCATTGCTTGCCCAACCGAACTTGAAGTGAGTGTGTGAAAATTCCACCTGGAGATTTTCTCTGAAACTATGATGTCATTAATACTTGGATACTATTACTAATACTATTACAGTTTGAAAATATTTTACTAATGGGGGCCCAAAAGCCATCAGTGAAGCATTTTGAACACCACCCCCACAAAGGTGTGCATATTCATTTTCTTGTAACATATAGACATTTAATACATATGATTGTATTAAATATTTCATAAAGCATTCTATAAAAGAAATATACAATATAATAAAAGGAAATAGACATTCTAAAAAGTTACCATACACTACCTTCCAATGTATGTGCCCCAATCTGAAGCAACTACCCCTCATCTTAATTTCTCATCCATCAAAAGTAATGACACAATTCTGTCCACAGGGTTTTTCCTTGCTGTTATGGGTTGAATCAGTGATATTGTGCTTCTGCTGAAAGATATGTTAGAATTCCTAGCCTCGGTACCATAGAACATCACCTTATTTGGCAAGAGGGCCGTTACAGATGTGTAGGTGAGATGAGGTCACATTGGAGTAAGATAGGCCCCCAGTGTCTTCACAGGAGGAGAAGACACAGACACTACACAGGAGAATGAAGGCCATGGACAATGAGCCAGATATGGAAATGCTGCTTCTGGAAACCAAAGGATGCTACATATTGCCAGGAAGTCACAAAAAGTTAGGAATAGATGAAAAAGATCTTCCTCTGGAAGCTGAGAGGTAGAATGGCCCAGCTGACACTTTGAATTGGGTTTTCCTTCCTTAGAGCTGTGATAAAATAAATTTCTGGCCTTTTAAGCCACTCAATTTCTGATTCTTATTAACAGTATGCTTGGAAAATAAATACACTTTCTAACACAGAAAGACTTGCTTCCATCCAAAGCGTAGGCCATGACAAGTAAATACCATCCAAGTTGAATCTTCCCACCCTCATAATTCAATAACTAGAGAGGAAGAGAAAGATGGACAAAGAAAGAAAAGTTCAGAAACAGAGAAAAAGAGCAAGAACAGATTACATGGTTACCAAAATCCAATACAATAGAACAGTTACCTTTGGAGTAAAGTGTGCATCTTAAAATTATCAACATGTGAGCCCAGTATCAATCAATGTGCACCCAGCTACTTATATAGACTATTAAAATGTTAAACTATTTCGTAAGTTGGTGAAAAAAAGTCATTGCTTCGAACTTCCCCATTGTTCATTGTGCCTCTCCTCCTCTGTCAGTGATTCAGCAACTGAAGCATGAATGCTCATCTTAAAAGGAGCCCTAAGAGAGGTGCTTATGACTGACCCCACATCCTGTTGGTTTTCCAATATTTTTAATATCAGCCCTGTCTCGATTCCTGAAAAGACTGGATTTCTTAGCAAATAGTCTCCACTAAGATACTGTATGTGAAGGAAATAATGACAGGACCCTTGTTTTATGCTCATTCTGCTTCTCAGTATCAATACCAACTATTCATGTTGAGTCAAAATTAAGATGCAATTACAAGATATTTGAAGCAGAGAATGACTTATGGTGTTCTTGAAATGCAGATAAAGACTTCATTTTTTCCAGGGCTTTCTTCCATGTGTCTTAAGAATGCAGAGGGTAGGAGATACAAGAAAAGAAACCAGGCTCTCCTCCTGATTCAGGAGTGACTTGTCCTAGCACTGTGTTCAGTTTAGAGATTTACACCTAAAAAACAATAGATTCTGCCTAATTAATTTTGATGTCTAGTGACTTCAGAGTGCTATTTGCATGTGATATCATCTGGAAATGTATTTCTTATTTAACCTTCTCCCCACAGGACTGAATTTTGTTCTGCTTTCTTTCCAGTAAGAAATAATAGTCCATATTAAGAAATAAAACTTGGTGTACCATTGAAATATGCTAAATAAATTGTTTTCTGAGACATAACCTTCTTCTATTGCAGCTTGTTCTGCCGGGGCAAACATAATGGCTAGATCTAGCAACAATACGCAGATTTGTTTTTTATGTCATTTTTTGTATTAAAGGACAATGGGATCATAAACATAACTAACCTGCTTAGTAATGAAATTATATAACTTTTACTTGGTTTAGAGAAGAATCTAATGTTATTTTAATACTTTTCTGCACTTTAGCAGTTGATTATTTTGGTATTTGTTTTGCACAATGCTTATTGGAGATATCTTTATTTATACCTGATTTTACTTTGATTACTTATGTTCCAATTTGCTTCTGGTGAACTTTGGAAAAGGTTTCCCTTTCTTTGCCATGAAGCCATATTTCAGTCAAGGCTCTTTTAGTCTTTTAAAGTTTGTCTAAAGAGATCCTTTTTTTCTTTTTTCTAGTAGAATAGAATATTGTTCCTGTGTTTAGAACAGTATTTAGGACACCTCAAACACTTCAGATTTGGAGAAGAATTATTCTCAAACACCTATTAAACTTTGCCCAATGAAAAGACTAATAATGGCATTGATATGAAGACTTGTAAGTTCTTATTTTTTACCAGGCATATTTTAAGCATAATGGACTGAATGCTGTCATTACAGAAATCCTGGCAGCTCTCCATCGTGCTTAGATAACTGGCATCAACAGCACAATTACAGGATCAGAAAAGCATAATGGGGGTAACTTGATACATTAATACCACCTGGGAGGTCCAAAATAACATGGGCTGCCAAGTGTCCAGGGAAAACTGAGCCGTGGTGGCAGCTGCTTAAAATTTTGACAGATAATAGGCAAATAATACATGGACATCCTGGCAAAAGATTGAAATACTTCCCTTGCACTGGTGAAAAACAAAGATGGGAGATGTACACAGTCAGTGCTTTGTGGTGTAACTGGTTTCCTCTTCTTCCTTCTCCTTCTCCTTCTCCTTCTCCTTCTCCTCCTTCTCCCTCTCCTTCTCTCTCTCCCTCTCCCTCTCCCCTCCACCTCCTCCTCCTCCTCTCCCTCCTTCTCCTTCTCCTTCTCTTTCTTCCTTTTCTTCTGTTTCCTTTTCCTCTTATAGTTTTGGGTGCTAGTAGTACTGGGGATCTAACCCAGGACCTTGAGCATGCTAGGCAAAGAGCTACATCCCCAACCAAGCAGTTAATGTCTTTTACTTGTTTATTCTACTTACTTTACATCAGTTTAAATCCTTGGGTTTCAGTAGAGGACTACATAGATTCTGTGTCCAGTGGCCTTTGCAGCTTCAGAATTTGGCATGGACAATGCTACTGTTTCCTTGGGCCTGAGTTACCTTTCCCCACCTTACCCTGGTTTTGTTTGGTTTGCCACCTGAAGTCGCTGTATGGCTTTTTGACTGTACACATTAGCACATCTCTTGCCCATGTAGAATTCAGTTTCACCTTGGGCACAAACACCTTCAATTTTAAGAAGTGCTACGTGATCCCCTTGGCTCCTGAGACACTGCTCATAGCCAACAAGACTCTTGCACCCAGTTTTCCAGACATACTTGCATTTTAGAAACTTCTTTTTCCAGGAAGCACAGACTCTGAGATGCCCACACATTCTTAATATATTCTGTACCAAGTTCTTAGTGGTAATAGCTTCTTTCTTTCTGTCTGTCTGTCTGTCTGTCTTTTTGAGACAGAGTCATACTATGCAGTTCAAGCTGGTCTTGAACTCACTTTGTAGCCCAGGGTGACCTCAAATGATCCTCCTGCCTCAGCCTCCCAAATTCTGGGATTACAAGCATGCACCACCATGCCTGGTTTATAGCTTATTTCTTGTGAGACAAGAGAAACACTCTTCCTTTTGTTCAACACCTTCCACCTGGTTCTTGGACCCTTGCATAAGGTATCATATCTTTCAGGAATGTCCACATGACATTAAGATAAAACCTAAGAAAGAGGCACAAATCTGCCCTCAAAACTATTATATATTCCCCGTCTTAGCACTTCATATGTGTTCAAAAAGTAGTTCATGCAAACACACCTAACAATGTCCCGACTCTCTTTTAGAGAACGCTCTATGTAAGTTTAAAAGTTCCCAAGATAATCCCTCAGTTTTAGAGATCAGTCTAATCTTTAAAGATGTTAAGTGCAGTGTCTGAACTCCTTCACCTGGAATAGGCACCCAGAAAGTCTGAAGAATTAACAGTTAAAGTTGGCTGTGCAAAACATTTGAGAACATGAGTTAAAGGGAGCGTGAAACTTAAAAACTGTAAAAGGGAATTCCCCAAACATCCCAGGGACAAAAATGGTACTGAGGGCTGCACTGTCACCCTCTGACACTCCCATTTGAAGCACTAACCTCAGAGTCTGATTATTTGGGGATGGAAGCTTTAGTGAGTTCAAATGAGATCAGACAGGTGAGTCCCCACCCAACATATTATGATTTGATAAGAAAAGGAGATCATGACACAGACATACATAGAGGAAGACCATCCACAAACCAAAGAGAGGAGCCACTGGAGAAACTCAACACTGCTAAGACTTTGATCTCAGATTTGTGAATGCCACAACTGTGATAAAAGAAGTTTCTGGTGCTTAAACCACTGAATCTCTGGTACTTTGTTATGGAAGCACTTGAAACTAATACAGATGGCCTGGTCTGAAGAATACTACTGAGGAACAAGAGAACAAGAGGTGGTGAGAGACAGGAGAGAGAGAGAGAGAGAGAGAGAGAGAGAGAGAGAGAGAGAGAGAGAGAGGGAAGGAGAGAAGAAGAGGGAGGGAGAGAGGGAGAGAGAGAGAGAGAGGGAGTGAGTTCTGAACTAAAACTTCAGTGAAGACTTAACTGACTTGTGTATAAAATAAATCTAGGACAAACTGGTGGAGGTGTTGAAGAACTGTGTCTCCTATCAATATCAGCATTAACTTGCCAAATGCGTGCAGGGGTGACATTGGGGGGTCTGTCCCCCTGACTCAGTAGAGGGCTCAAGTGACTGCAACCTCAGCCAAGATCTTGACTACATCCTCATTCTGAGCTAGAACCCTGCAACTCAGCTGCTGTGGAATCCAGACCAGCCCCAAACTAAATGACAGAATACTTTTTATTGCTTTATGCTGTTAACTTTGGGGGTAAAATTTTGTGAAGCAACAAGTCTCTAATAAACTTGAGAAAATTAGAACAAACACTTGGACTTCAAACACCAACAACAAAGGGTTGAGCCTCAAATATAATCAAGTAGCTCAAGGCAGTGTGAAGAGAATAGAACATAGAAGTTAAAATCTCAAGCTCTGAATGCTCACTTATTAAACCCAAATCCCAGCTCTGTCCTCAGATATGAAATTTGGAATAGCTTAGCATTTCAGAGGCTCGTTTTCTTTATTAAAAATGATGGGGATAATAATACTAATTGTCCTGCATAAGGAGAAATACATTTGATTATTCCTCTGACTCACTGCTTTATAAGCATTTGCTAAATGACAGCTATCATATTTATGAAGTAAAAGAACACTTAAAGCTAAATAAAGTTGTTTACCAAAATCAACTACTTTCTGAAAGGAAGACTGCCCCATGCATCCCCTTCCAATGACCCTCCTTAAGGAGATAATTCTTAATAAGGGTCAGTGGAAAGAGGTTCACCCTACCTGGGGAAGAAAAAGGCTGTCAAGTTATAGAAAGCAAATACTGGGGCACAGAGGGGTCTGTTTAAACAAACACAGATGGCCATGTGGTGAGGTCCAGCCTTTCAGAAAGCCCAAACCCTGAACTATTAATGGAGGGTATGCTGAGAGAGAAGAGTCAGACAAGCTGTTATCTTGCAGCCTGATGAGATTGCAATTGCAGACAACTGGGGCTTATCTCTGATGATGAACTAGGTGTCAGGGCAGAGAGAAAATCAAGAAACTGGCCTCCTGGAAACCTTGGAAAGTTGGCAGCAAGGGACGTGAACAACTCTCAAGCTCTGTGCAGATTAAATGAGTTTTCTGGATAATATCATGGTGTTAATGAACACCCATTAAAAACAGTCAAGCAAATAAATAACCTTGGGAAAAAAAATATATAGCCTGAATCTCTGCCAAAGCACCTAGCAACACTTTTAAAGTTAAAGGCTCTCTAAAGGTAAGTGTATTAAAAGGGATGAACTATATTTAAAGTTGAATTGCCCTTAAACAATGTTCTGTTGACAGATGGGCATTAAGGTGCATAAAGTTGAGAGAGAGGAAATGATGGGGAAGAGGCATTATAATGAAACCTAAAAAGAAGAGACTTCAAAAAAGATGGGGTATTGTCCTCAGAAGGTATATACAGCCTAGCACCACTGTGTTTCCTTGTTTTTCATTGGCCACCCATGAACCAAATAAAAGAGAGTCACTCTGGAAAGGTGCTTAGCTGAAAAGACATTAACAGACAACTCTGCAGCTCTGCAGAACCTTCTAGAGAAACAGAACCAATACAGAGTCAACAAAATCTCATTTTCATGATGGAATCATAGTGCACATTTTTGTCTGGCCTAGTGGCTATTTCAGGCGGGAACATATTTGTTAGAGCCTTAGAATAACATCTAAGTCCTACTAACACCAGAATTTCAAAAACGTTCCACTTCAAGCCCATGTTATTCGTTATGGTTGTATCTTAACTGATCTCAAAGCTACTGCAGTGATCCTTCAATGTAAGTTCCCCTCATCCAACAGATGAGGAAACTGAGAAGGTAAGAAGTCACTGGGCTGAATTTATATATCTACTTCACTAATTTATTGACTGATGCCCCTGCAAACCTTAAAAGAATTGAAAAATTATGAAGACATTATTAGGTGAGATGAAATAACTTCAAAATGGCGGAGAAGGGAGTTTTGAGTCCAGAGAAAACAACCACTGAGGTTCTTGACCTCATTCTGCCCTAAGCGATATTTTGAGATAGACATTTATTTTCAGTGCCTTATCTTCAAAACGTGCTCCTGACTTAGATAACCTCTAGGAGTCTTCCCATCTGTAAAATGTCAAGGGACAAATGCTGCTTACCTCATTAAACTTGGTGTTTGGCAACAAGTTTCAAAAGTTGTATTGGCCATGGACTCTCTAGGTACCAAGAAGAAAAGTTCTGTTAATTAAGCAGCTGAGATTCTGAAAACGTATGAGGTTCCCAGGGTAAAGAGTAAGCCTGAATGAAACTCCACACGGAAGTTATTCCTCAGCAGCGATTGTAAGAGAGTCATAGCGATAATAATAATGGCTGACATTTATTCTAGCACTTTCTAAAGCCTGGCAGCGGCAGCACTTACACATATTAGCTCTGAATTCTGCAACAAATAAAGTTTAAAAAACAATTCCCACTTCAGGAATGGAAAACATGGCAAAGAGATTAGAAGTACTTCACCAAGATTATGCTAATGAGTGGAAGATCAGAGCCTACAAAACCCAGTGGCACGAAAGTGCTTCTGGCCAGCTGCAGAGCCGAGGGCCAGGCTGTGCAGGATGACGCTGATGGTGTGTTTGTGGAACTAAAGATGCTTTAAGGCCAGATTCTCATGCATCTATTTGCCTTTAGCAACAAGAAAAGACCTCTAGTATCCAATAAATGCTTATGAATCAATGATTTAACAACAATAAAGTAAATTAATATGAAAACCACACTTGAAAGAGCAGATAAAGCAAGGCAGTGATCTTAGCCTTACTTGATTTGCAAGAATAAGCAAAGCTAAATTTGAGCTATTATTTGTTAATTTCTATATGAAGAAAAAGAAGAAACAGGATTTAATCTCAACCAATCAGAATGAGCCAATAAACACATAATTATAACTTAGGATTTTTTGGTGGGATAGACGAAGTAAGTCCACGTTCTAACTATAGTCAAACACAGCCAAATCTTGTTTAATGAGCATAATTGGTCCTGGAAACATGTTTGTAATTGAAAGTACTTGTATATCAAAGTGAATTTCCTCTTTAGGAAAAATGGGAACTCATATTATTTGTTCCACAACATAAAAATATTCATACAAAAATGATTACAATACTATACTATAATATAAACTATAAAGAAAATGCAAAATATAAAGAAGAATAAATTAAGCTGCTATTAATTTGAAAACCTTCCTGGTTGTTGTGAGAGGGAGGAGAGAAGGGTTACTGTATAGGACGAGTTTCACTGTCGCTAATGGGCTTGCTGCTCTCTATCGAACAATGGACTCTTTTCCTTTTTGTGCAAATTCACAAGAGCCTATCTGATCACACTTGCTTTTGACTCCTTTGAGGATTCTCCAGCATTGCGATATCACATTGTCCCTAAACAGATCCATCGGCGGCGCTGCTTACAGCTTTTGTTGGGCAGTGCTGTTCTACAGAATTTCCCACTGTTTCCACGTACTTCACATCTGCATAATTTCATGTGAAGCAAGGGATTCCTCCACCTTGCTCTCTGCTGGGGAGATCTGCTCCACAACCTCTTACTGTTGGGAGACAAGAGACCATAATCTCTCCGTGAGAGAGAGAGGAGAACCACTGCCTCAGTCTCGGTCATGTGATGTTCAGTGTCACTGCTACTCATATTGCAAGACATCACTTTTTTATCAGATTAAAAGGTATTCGATAGGCTTGCTTTTCTTGTGGAACATTTGCGGAAAAGTTACTGCCAATCCAAAGTTTTTCTGTACTTTATTTTCTTCTGCATTCACATTACAAAAGCCTGTCCCTATGCTTCGTCAGTGGAGCCCTAGACTACTTCCTGTTTCAACTTGCCTGTTTGTGATTTGCTGATTAAAGAAACATTAACACTCTTATTGTTCCTCAGTTTACCTTTTACTCCTCACAGGTACTCATTAAGAGAGTGGGATTTAAAAAGATGGTAGGGTAAGGCCAGGAATATAACTCAACAGCACAAGTGCTTACTTGGCAAGCACAAGGTCCTGAGTTCAATTCTCGGAACCAAAAAAAAAAAAAAAAAGATGATAGGGCAGTAATGAAATGCTTTCATCCTAGTACAATCTCTTAGATCAAATCCCTTTTCTGTACAGGTTTAGTCTCAAAATGCCTGTACCTGAAGCGACTGACTGATAGGCATGCATTTCAGTAACTCTGACACTCACTTTACAAACAAATAAACTGCCCCCTAATGGAGAGTAGAGACACACAACTATTTTGTCTAGGCCTTTTCTTCCCATACCCCCCAATTTCTATAATTAACACAATTAATCATATTATTCTTTCACTACATTCAGCTGGCAATTTTCTGCTTCATGTGCAAGTCTTGAACAGGAGTTAAGAAAGGTCATGAGAGATGATCATTGTGAAAACCTTGCCTGTTCTCCTCTATAACTCTGTACATTGCTTGTGGATTCATTTCCTCTTTTCTAGATGCGTAGCTTAAAACATGAAGCAAATTCAAAAATTATTACTACTGGTGCTACTACTGATTTTATCAGCCGCATTACTGTCCTACTGATACTATATTATTACTGCTACTATATTATTGCTATAATATACTAATTAGTAGCACAATATATTAGTATAACATATCAGTATGATCCTGTTACCACTATATTATTACTACTGGAACATAAATCTCAGGTGCAGAGATTGTACTTTCCTGAGGACAGCTACATAGTACTAAAGATCTAAAGCAGAGACTCCCAGCCAAATCCGATGTTTTTTGAGATTTTGTAAATAAAGTTGTATTGGATGTAATGTTGCCTGATCATTTAGAAGGTATAATGTAATAGTTCCAACACATATACTTCTGGTTGGAAAAGCCAAAGATTTTGTATTGCCTGGCTCTTGACCAAAAAGAAGCTTGTCAACCTTGGCCTAAAATGATCACAGCTGAACACCTTTTACATTAGTCCTTGATAAGAACCTAAAAAATTGTGAATGATTCCAGAAGAGATGTACAGTGCTGTAGAGAAAAGATATACAGCAGAGCAGGCTTTCTGTTAGCTGAAATCAGAAGGTCAGGATCTATTCAGACTCATTTTCTGCATAATCCAGCAAAGGTGTCCAAAGGATGTTAAATTAGAGTTACTAGATGATCTAGCAAGTCCCTTTTGATTCCAAAAGTTCTACCTCATGCTCTTTAGCCTTTTCCTGATAACATAGTCAGATCAGGTAGCTGGTGAACTGACCTGTGGACAACTGAAATGACTTCCCCAAGAAGAATTAAATAAAAATGGAATTAAGGATTCCTCTGTAAATCTGTATACACTTCCTCTCAGCCTTAAAAAGGTACAGTAGTATAGTTAGAGGCTGTGGACTTTGGGATTTGAAAGTGTGCACTGCAAAATTGTCAGTTGTGTGGCTTTGAGCAGATTACTTGTATTCCCTGAATCTTAGTTTTCTGGGGACAATTATATCCATCTTACAAGGATTCTTATACAAATTAGACACTGTAAGATCCGTGAAGCACACACATAGCACATGACATAGACTCACTCAATTGTAACTGCTACTATTATTATCAAAGTACACGGGAGGTGAGTTTTAGACTGAAACACAAAGAAACCACAGCAATGGAGAGAAACACCCACGCAGGCTGACAGTTGAAAGGTTTGACTGTCAGAAGAAAAGGAAATAATTTCTTGCCTCCCTTCCGCAAACATTGCTGGAGAAAAAGAGCTCCTATCCAGAAATTCGGGAGTTGGAGTATTATTTGCTCACTCATTTTAAGACGACTCTCATCCAAATGGGATTCTGTCTGACTTCACTGCTTCAACGTCATTTCCACCAATGCATCCATTACACGTATGCATACCGCCAGCCCCTACATGTGAAATGAGAAGCCACGTACTTTTCCACCATCCGCACCCAAACAACACACACAGACAAGCACACACGGTGATATTGATCCCATATTGTTTTCTGCAAGCTTGAATAAATTTGCTCCAACTCTGCCTCAGAGAATCAAATGCTGTCACCTTGAGGGATGATACACAAAGGTTTGATTTGCAGCTAATAGAAAAATCTATTTCTTTCAGTTTCTTTTCTGCCACACAAGGACCGTTGTGTTCCCTACAGGAGACTCTGTCTTCTGCTGCAATAACCCCTGAGATGACAGAGCTCAGGCTGCAATATGAGCTGTGTAGGTTGAGGGGCGCCTATTAGTTTTATGACCACCGGTTCTCAGTGGCCTTCAGTGTCCACAGCCCATCTTAATGAAGATAGGTAAGGCAGCTGCCAATGAAATCAAATTTTCTTTTTCCTTCCTTTCCATCTTAAAGTCCATCAAACTTTGATCTTCTGCAACAACAACAACAAAAACGCTGCTGAGAGCACTCAGGCCCAGTCAATCACAGCAGGCCCACATGGTCATCTTTGCAAAGTGAGCTGCGGACAGGCTTTGCTGCTGTGATGTTACCAAGTGGAAGACAGTGAGGGAGTTAGTGGGGTTCTCGCCCTTCTCTGAGTAAGAAAATGTGACATGATTATATAGCACAATAAGGTGATGAAACAGAAGCAAAAATCCTCTGAAAAGTTTCAAATATCATATCTGTGGAAACCACTCTTATAATTGCGTCCTTACAAACAGTCCTAGATACTCTCTTGTTAGAGGAAAGTAAGTAGAAACGTCCCAGGTAATGTAGTAGAGCTGTAGGGCCAGCCCCATTTCCGGCTTCTCTAAACTCCTGCTCTTGTGTAATTCCTCTTCTGCCAAAGTCCCTACTTCTCAAATCTCTAGATTTTTGTCAAGATCCAATGTAGCCTTTGTGGTAGATCACAGATACAGTAAGAAATCTTCCTATCTTGGCATGCCGGCTCCTCTGTAGTGTCATTTGACTGCATCTCCCACTAAGTGAGATAATGTCTTTCCCCGTCCGTTGCTTCTGCCCAGCCCCGGCACTTGCTTTGACTGACAGAATGCAGTGAAAGTGTTGCACAGTGGCCTGTAAGCTCAGGAGGCCTTGCTGCTCCTGTTACATCATTCTTTATGGAGGGCAGCCTGGAGGACAAGGTGAAGAAGCCTGGGCCAGCCAAGTGGATGACTGGAGATCATAGGAAGCAGAGATAAACATTCCACCTAAGTCCCTACGAATGATAACTGGAACTCATCCTCAGATATCGGAGTGGGGCTACCACTCAGGCTGCTCACAGATAACGGCAGCTACATCATACCATCGGAACTGGCCAGAAAACTCAATGCTAAATTGCTGACCCACAGAATTGTGAGTGAATGACTCATACCTCTGTTGGAAACACAACATTTCAAAGTAACTTGTGATGAAACAATACGTAACTAAGCTCTGCTCCATCATGACATTTTCCCCAATGACCGATCAAAGCACATTGTACCATTAGGAAGACATGTTCAAACCTTTCCACCAGCGCTTTCTAACTCCTGATCTTAAGCAAATAACTTAACACTTTAGTCTGTCTTTACAATAAAATCTTTAAAACTAAACTACTGAAGGGACTACATGAGATAACATATTTAAGTCCCTAAATCCAATGCTTAACATGTAATAAGTAATTGAAATCTGTCACTCACTACCTCATTATATGTATCTGGGTGCCCATATGTTATTAGATCTTCAAAGGCAAGACCTTCACTGATCCTTGCATCACTGGAAATAGCACAGTGTTTTATATATGCTTGACGTTCAACACATACATTTTTAGTGGATGCTCGAGCACTCTCCAATAGAGTGTACAGCTTGGCTCCATGCTGCCATATTTATTTGGCATTCCAGAAGTGACATACGAACAGGATTGTAAGAAAACACATTGCATTAAATTGGTTGAGTCCCTAAACTTCTTGAAACCTTAACCATTTAAGAGGTGAAAATTATTTATGACATCCAGGATTCCCTGCACCCTTAAAATTCATTTATTGTAATCATGGCACCTGTTAGGATCTGGTGAACACTTATGAAGGTGTGCATTTTGGCTAGGTTTTTGTATGTGCAAGAATTTAATCACAACAAACGAGGCCAGTTGTGGTGCTCCTATGGCACATGTGCCGCAGCGGATTGTATTATTGAAAGTTCTGAAAGGTTCCCCATCACTGGTAGGCCATGGGAACCAGGAAGCTTAAGTCAAGGGCAGGAGTTGTTGGCAAACGTAGCCCACCTGTTTTGGAAAATAAACTTGTACTGCAATGTAGTTTTGGCTGTAACCATTTGCTTGTGTACTGTCTATGGTTGCACTTATACCACAGCGGCAGTTGAGCACTTGTGGTGTAACATAGACTACATAGCTGAAAATCCTAACATGTTTGCTATTAAGCCCCTTAGAAGCAAATCTGCTGAGCTCTGGTATGTAGTAGCCTGGTGAGGCAAGTGTGATCTGTCACACTCAAGTGTGTGCATTTAAAAAGCCCACCTTTGGTCTGCATGGCTATGCTCCCTTTCGAGCACCTCACCCACTTACTCATGCGCTCATTGGCCCTGATCTTTCAGATAGCTAATCACAGGCAAGTCTGTGCTGACAAAAAATTGCAAGACCTGTACAAGAGCTGCTGAGGAAATGTCAACTACCTAACTGTGTGTCTCCGTTCACATATCTAGTTAGG
Source organism: Dinomys branickii (assembly GCA_004027595.1). Taxonomy (NCBI): domain Eukaryota; kingdom Metazoa; phylum Chordata; class Mammalia; order Rodentia; family Dinomyidae; genus Dinomys; species Dinomys branickii. Next base: position 112,433 of record PVLD010001894.1, on the reverse strand, counting down.
AATACCTGATCATCTGGTCTCCTGTAGCTCGAGGCCAGAGAGCCATACTCTGCACTAATTGAAAAATAAGGAATGAAAAGATTTGCTTTCAACACAAATTTGAATTACTAGAATTACATCTTTATTATCTGAAGTGGGCACTTGTGGCTTGTCTGTCTTCACCTGTTCTGGCATCAGGAAGAAGCACCACAGAAATTAGCCTCTGGCTGGTCATCTCATTATAGGCCAGTTATGCTCCATTTTTAGAGAGTCTGATGGATACAAAATCAACCTACTAATACAAATGCATTTGAAGTTTGTTATGCATAATGCAAAATCACCTGCTGCTTCAAAAGTACAGGACTCAGCACAGAGAAACCTGAGCCTTAAATAAAAGGAGCCCATTAAAAATGCCCAGAAATGAAGACAAACATCTCTGCACTGAGACATGACATTGATGGGGACATTAATTGAATTCACAAAGAGGAGGGATAATTAAATGACCATCTTTTCAGAAACAACCCTCATCTATGAAGAGGCACAATGCGGGCATAGAGGGCAGCATTTTAAAAATTGTAAAGCACTGTATGAGCAAGAAGTTATGTTATGTTAATTTTTCTCTCTTCTTATGATTCTGATCACTAGTAATTTAAAATGGTTCTTTTGTCTACTTCTCATGGCGCTGGTGTCGCTACAGTGAAACTTAGAATAATTCCGATCTCAGCTCAGAAACCTTCCTCCTCCCCATTGTCATCTTTCCATCCTTAATGCTGCGAAGTTCCCTTTGGTAATTTTGAAAGTTTCTTGATTAGTCTACCCGAATTTAGTCTCTCATCATCCCAACTGGGCATCCAGGCCACTACCAGAATATTTTTAAAACTTATTCATTAAAATTGGATGATTACCTGTTTGCTGTACCTGCAACTACTGTATTATGGTAAGAGAAAAATCAGATATTTCTTTCAAGGGTTTCCAAATAAAACATAGAGCACCCAGTCAAATTTAAGATTCTAATTAAAAAACAAACATTTTTCAGTTTAAGTATATCTCAAATATTGCATGGGACATACTTCTACTAAAAAGATAGGCTGTTTCTCTAAAGATCAGGCTTAATTGGATCTACTGCTTTTTATTTGCTAAATCTGTCAAATCTGATTCTAATGGAGTATATTTAAAAAATATATTTTTAAAAACTCTCATTACAAAGTATGAAGTAGCAACTCTAAAATGTGTAAGTGGGGAGAATTCCAGAAGATTATGAGAACAAATTCTAGGAATTCGAACCTCTCAAGGAAGTGGAAGGGGCCTCTGCAGAGGAGGTGAAACATTAAAGTAGAGACCTTAGGTGTGGGTAGAGATGAATGAGTGAAGAGATGGGGAAATTGTTTACATGTGAAAAGAGAAGGCAAGGCTCAACAGGGCAAGTTCTGTCACTGAAAGGCAATGCAAACCCAGAAGAAAGTTTTTGTTTCCTTGATTCTGTAGTATAAAGCAGGGAAGCTACAAAACCAAATTTACATTTTGAAAAGATGCAACACTCTCCTGTAAGACCTAAACACCAATTTAGACTCAACTTATTTCTTTCTTTGTTGATAATGATTACAGTGATAAAAGAATTATAGGATGACTGAAAGAAACACTGCATATAATGTTTATCATACTGATTCTAAACAGTAAACGCCAAAGGTATAATTTGTTATATTTATTGTTCAATGTCCTCTGTCACCAGCCCCCAATTTCTTTGCCAGCCCTCGTTGCCAGCATGCCTGTCACTACATGCCTGTCACTCAGCAAACTAACTGTGACATCATTCCTCTCTGAATTGCTATAGTCATTTTTACTCATCTAATGTTTCTCATACTATAATGTTTATTAAAACACCCTATATAAACATCTTTAATCCACTCACTGAGATCTTTGATTATAATAAGTGTCATTAGACACGTCTTCTATAAGAGAACTACGTCAGTCAGTCAGAGTGTAGAAATGAATAACTCATTACATTTAAGAAACCAGTCTAATGGAACAGCAATCATCATTAATAAATAATCACAACACAGTCTTCTATATTTTATAAATTTTGAATGAGTTCTTTGACCAAGACATGAACCTTTAATAGGCAAGGCCCAAATCTTATATGGCACCAGGACAGTGGCAAGAATATAGAAGACTTAATATATGCTTAATAAGTTTAATTATATAATAAGAAAAGTACTACAGAGAAAAAAAGTACAGAAGGCTAATACACTCACTATGCAGCTGAAAGGTAGAGGAAACTTTGTAGAACCAAATACTGGGGAGTGAGCTGTTTTGTGAAAAATGAGTAGAAATGTACAAATGAGGAGAGGTCTTAAGCACAGGAACAGCATATACTAAAGACATGGAGTTTTTAAAGAGCTTAGTGAATACTGAGGTCAACATGCTGGGCGGGAGCCTTGCATATGATAATTTGGCCATGTTTGTGGAAATTCAGTCTTTGCTAGTCATTGTTTTCAGCGCTAGAGAAATAACCATGAATATGATAGAAATAGTCTCACTGCTCAGAGCTAAATCCTAGCAGGCTCATGAAAGTAATGCATTCATAAGGAAAACCATGCAAAGCAAAGAAAGGGTATAAGGAAAGGAAACCAGGTGGTTTGCTAGAGAGAGATCAGGAAGAATGCTTTTTAGACTGGGTCATTCAGAAATAGACTAGATCATTCAGGAAGGGCTACTGAAGAGATGACATTGAAGTTGACTCCTGATGTTATAAAAAGGAATGAATATGTGACAATATGGAAGGAAGAAGGAATGGGTACTATAGAGGCCACAGGGTGGGAACAACATTGACATATTCAAGGATTCAAAGAAGCAGCAGCAGACAAAGGCCAAACTGGTCAAAGATCGCACTGAGAGATTAAGTTAGAGGCAGCAGGGGCAGAAAACGAAAGTAAGGGGTGAGCTTTAACTCTGGTTGAGCTTTACTGCTGGGCACAGAGGAGTGATATGACCTGCCTTGACTTCATCCTGTAGGTCAGGAGGAACTCACAGGAGAGTCTAATGAGACGGGTACTTCAGATCAGTGGTAGATGAGGCATCACAGGAAGGTCAGAGGCTTAGAGGATCTTCAAAGGGGGTTGTTGCAATTTTCTACATGATGCAGCTAGAGGTGTTGCAGGGGTGCAAAAGGTACTTATAAGATGGACTTTGTAACTACACTTCAAGGAATTCATAATTACACTGGAAATCACTGAGGAGAAAGCCCATTTTCCATTTCCACATTAAAATATAGACAGTACCTAGCTTTGCTCACTATAAATACTCAATAATTAACTGTGACATCCAGGACATTTTCTCTGCAAACACCATTATTTACTGTTCTCCTACTCTTCTTCTACCGAAAACCCAGAATTGTACACAAGGTATAAGGTCCTGCAGAGAGATGTGGACATCTGTTCCTGCTCCGCCACTCAACCACTACAATGACCTTGGTTCACTCATTTATGCTTCTTTGGTTTTATTTACATCAGTTTAAACAATTGGGAGAAATACCAATCATATCACACGCCCTCCTACTTCACAAGGCTGTAGGGATAAAGTTATGAATTTCTGTAGCATTGTAAAATATTCTACAAATAGCTGTAATCTATTAATAGCTATAACCTATTACAAGCTGTAAGAGAAAATAACCAACCACAAAGGAAAACTGGCCATAATTTTGAATACTAGTTTCAGGTGTAATGTCTAATACTGAATGAATGGAAAGCATATTACAATTTTTTACATAATAATATGATTACCCTAGTTGCACATTATCTATGAAATCATTGACTTAAAATATTTACTGAACACTGAAAGTATGCAAGAAAATGTGCCATCACCCTAGGGGAATAAAGGGCAAAGCTATGACACAAAAACTCACCTGTCCCTCCCTCAGCACCACGCTCCTACACTCCTGCAGGCCATTTGGATAATTCATTTTTTTGGACAAATTGTACACTTTTCCTTTCATGACAAATCATCTTCAGTCAAGAGCTCCTTGAGTAGTTAATGGTGTCTTTTGATGATGCTTAAAACTCTCCTCTCATTTTACTCTTGATTAAAAAGAAAGAAAGTGTGGGATCTAAGCCCTTGACTGATTTACACTTCAATATAATTTCTCCTTTTCTCTTTCCTTTTTCCTTTTCCTGGAAGAAACCTTCCATGTAATTAGGCTTTAAAGCTCTCATCACACCGTTTGATTGAACTGTAGCACACTGAATCCCCGCTCCACTCCAGGCTGCTGGGGCAGAAAGTGGGACCCTCGGAGGGAGGGATATGCCTGGAATGGAGGGGGAGCGGAACTCTGTGGTGGCAACTAAGGGAAACGGCTGAGTACTGGAGTCTCCCTAGGCCTCTACTCTGTGCTCAACTCCTTCAGTGCTGACCTGGGACCCAAGCTGTGCTGGCCAGCAGCCCCGTGCACCAGTCCACAGCCTAACAGAGGGCACCTGGAGCACCAGCGCTACATGCAGGGGAAAGAGGGCCCAATAGAAAAGCTGGAAATTTGTGTGTTACCCTCAACTTACCCATAGTTTGGGAAATTTTTCAGAAAACTCTTGGTCTGTTAGTTTTTTCACATGAAAAATAATTTGACTGGAAAAGATCTCTGAGGATTTCTTCCGAGTTTAGCATTTGATGACTCCACAAATACAAAGCAGCTTTTGAGATCACTGAAAGGCCTGCATCAGAACATAGTGGCATCAGCCTAAAGAATTTTAGAGTCAGGCTGTGAGTCTTATAGTGGGTTTCCACTACTGAGTTACTTTGTGCAGGAAAAGGAAGAGGCACCATTCCCAGGACCTGGAAGTCCTTTATGATAACTAATAGGCACTTACTGGGATGGGGCAGCAGTACCTGCACACAGAATAGCCTGCCGGCATAGAGAAAACCTCAGTCATCCCAAAGGTTTACATTCCTATTTCACATAAAAACTATTCCCTTCTCAGATTAATACTGACATGTTGACACGAGCCTGTGGCAACACTGGACCTCAGAGGAGAAGCAGGAACTGAAGCAGCCTTACATCTATAATGCACAGCAGACTTCGCTCTCAAGTTTGATTTTTACATTCTGGGCCAGGAGCTACTTAGGATGTTGTTAAGGGCTTTATACCACATTATCTTTTCTGGCTCACACATTCTCCTACCTGTGCAGGTACAACACACACAGGCCCACAGCAAAAGCTGCTACCATTCTTAAAATATTCATTTCATTAGCTTCCCCCTCATAATTAACGAACTATTGCTGTAAGTATGAAGAGTCAAAACAAAAGTACAATAGATTCAACATGCTCTAGTAAGAGTAAAAATGTATTTTAAAATTCATTAAAAATTTGCCTATAAACCCTGATAGAAAGATGAATAATAAATTCATGAAGAGAAAGCTGGAAGGCTACTTAGAGATCATTAATTGCAATTCTCTCATTTTGCAGGTAAAAGAAATAAAACTCAGAAGACTTGGTAGTTTGCCTAAAACTATGAGTTGAGGAGAAAGCCTTTCATGAGAATTGAGTCTTAAATTTTCTGTGAAAAAGGCTTCTTATAGTAGATCAAAAATGAGGAAAGTGAGGTAGCTGTGGACTGTCTTATCAACGGAGGGAGATCCCTGATTGATCATATAACCATTCTTTGTTAGCAGACATTGAAAATATATTGTGTTTGGAAAAATTATTTGGGAAGATCTTTTCTGTATAATAGTAGGACTCACAATATAGGACTTATAGGTGTAAATACAAGGAAATGGCCTGATAATTGTCCTGGTATCTGGGGACAGGTCTGCGTTTGGATGGACTGTCAACCTAAATGTTCAATAGATGCAGAGGCTACCTGCTTACAAGATGGAAGAACTTGGGTAAATAACGGTCTGAAGTTCAATTTCTCTTCTTGTAAATTCACGAACAGCTACCTTCGAGGGTGGTCGGTGAAGATTAGGTGAGGTAGGTTGAAGTATGTGCTTCAATACTTGATACAAAGTAGATGTGTACTGTCTGCTCCTAATGCAGAAAATTGTCACAATCCTTAGAATTTATCACGGCTCTAGGTAGAACATAAAATCTCCCTGTAAAAATGGTCCAAAGTTCCATTTCAGAAATCCCATTTAGAATTTGTGACAGCACCCAGGTAAGACTGTATGAGAATAAAGAACACAGTCTGTATTACACTGCTTGGGCACACAACCTGACTGTGCCATGTGTGGCCACATAAATTTAGGCAAGAATCTCAAACTTTCCATGGCTTGGGGTTGATATCTTTCAAGTGGGAAAATAACTGTTCCTACCTCATAGGAGAATTAACATCAACTAAAACTTTTTAGAAAACTGCCACACCTATAAGAAGAGAAAAAAAGACATTATCATACTTATTAACTAGCAAAGTAGATATTATTGTAATTCTTGTGAAAGCAGAAATATTGTTTCTTGGGTTTTGTTTATATAAGAAGTTTGAATTAACATAACGAAATGGTTAGAGACACCTCTGCAGTTGTGCAGAAATATTGGTTCATGAATAGTCATTCAATATTTGGTTCACAGAAATAAAGATAGGCAATACAACCATGGCTATCTTAATTAATAGATGTTCCCTCTACCCAAATTGGCCAGGAAGCCAAATTTTCCCAATAGCAGAAATTTAACCCTTTAGTCACTTTTTGGAACTTTCAAAGTAATTAGAATGCTACTAATGTTGACCCCAAGACTCTGAGAAGGTTTCTTTCTTTCTTTTAAATTTTTGATCTGATTGTTTCTCAGAATCTTTAGGCTTTTGTTAAAATCCAGATTTCAAAGCAATCTCAGCTATTCTCTTAGTTATCAATTATGAAAAAGCCCCTAAAGCGTTTGCTTTCTGTCACTACCCAGAATTTCAGGCTAGAAATTAAATGAACCACAGACGCACATTTAAAATTTTCAACCAGAGCACTGTCCTTTTTGTAGAGCTGCTGAGGTCACCAACCTCGGGATGCTAGGCAGTTCCTCTCCGCTGTCTATGGCCCCTGTTTGGAAGATAGATAACTGCCCTAATAAGTCCATGTCCCTGGAAGTGTCACCGACCCTGCACAGTGGTTCAAGTGTTGTATGTTTTTCATGAAAAGAGCTCTTTTGGCAGCAATTTCTGATTCTTTTCAAAAATTCCATTTCACATTGGTGTCTGGTCTGATTATTTCTTCTTCCTTATTTAAGTCTCTGCAGACAACCAGAGCCTGCCTGTCTCCTCCCCTTTCCTCTTCTATGGCACCGTGAAATGACAAAGGTGCAAAGCAGATAGAAGTTAAGGAAAACAGGAATGCTGGTTCAATTGAATGCTGTGCTCTATCAACCTGCTCTACTGCTTAGAAACTATGGTGGCTCACCCTGAGTTCATTTTTATTTTAATGTGCCACACAGAACAGCAGCCTAAATATACATCCCTAGTGCTGAAGCATATAATCTGTAAACTACAGGAACAGGCAGATCATTTCCATTAGTTTCTTATGTAGCCAAAACCACAATTTGCACCCAAAGCGTATAATTATATTCAAATGCTGAAAGACTGCATTGGAAATAGTTGAAATTCATAGTTTAGGGGAAAGTCAGTCAAGAGTACACATGGTGATTTTTAATGTGAGGGTTAGAGGAGTATTTCCAACAATAAGAAAGGGTCAGTGAGTTTCTCAGAAAATGTGCCTTGCTGGTTTCTAGAGATTTTATTTGTATATAGGTATTCAAAAGCTGGTATAAGAAAAGAGTTGGGATTGAGGCTGAGGACATATCACTGAACTATAACTCAGTCATAGCTTCTGCATGGGAAGCAGCAGTAGGTACATACAAAAGCTATTTCTTGCCTGTGATCTGGTGAGCAAAACCTAATCAGGACAGGATCTCACTGCACAGGGCCCTGAATGTGAGCATTTTCACACTCTGGGGTCTCCTCTACAGAGAAAGTCTTCAGCTTCTCTAAGAAACCCCACCTCTTAGGTACACAGCCAGGTACCTATTAGGAGGATGTTCATGATGAATTCATCTAAACATAAGGTCACAAAAGCTCAATGCAAGCAGAATCCATGCCTCCAGGATTTCACCTAATTAAGAGGAAACTTCTTGGTACAAAGAGCTGGAGAACAAGGTTGCAATTTGAGAAAGAGTCTTGAAGGAATGAGAAGGCTTTTTGTCTCTACTGTAAGAGAGACACTGGCAATGCACTTTGATCTCTTTGCTGGTTCTGATGCTGACTGGATGCCAGTGGCTGGGCCCTCTTTGTCCACCTGGAAAATTGAGCTATTCTACCCCTAACATTCTATGAGAATAGTGGTGTGTTTTCCCTTGCCCTTTGCTCTTTTATAAAATAGTATCCCTTTTCTCCTGGTACACAAAACTTGATTATGTGGCACCTGCCACTGCCTTGGTTCTGAAAGGTTCATGCAGACTGATACATGCAAATTTTCCTATGACCTGGACACTCTTGTAGCTGCATTGGCAAGGTGTGAAAACTGTGCTAATCAACATACTGTGCTAACTCGTGTGCCCTGTTCCTGAAAAGAGAGCTTGATGTGTTTGTTTTTGTGACTATTTCCTGAGTTAAAGAACCAAGTGGTATAGCAGAAAGACCAAGAGCTTTATGGTCAAAACTAGGCTTGAATCCTGGCCTTATCATAGTCATACTGTGATCAAGCCACTTCATCACATCTCTGAGTCAGAGTGCCTTTATTTACAAAACAGTAGTAAGTTCATTAACTTCAAAGCTTGTGAGTATTAAATGAAACCATAGATGTAAGGTATTTGGCAGAGTGCCCTGTATACAGTGGTATACCTTATGTGTTAGTGCACGATCCCAGTAGGCTCCTCTCAAAACCCTAACTGCAAGTAGAAAGAAACTGCTTTCTCTTTATACACTCAGATGCAGTTCTGCTTCCTGCCCTGGTAGGGCTAAACCCAGAGGAGCATTTTAAGCACAACACAGAGCTCCTTTCTAGTATTAATAAGGTGTGCTTCAGTGAAAGCTGCTTTCTTCCCATCTCAGCGTGACTCTGCAGTAAAGTTGCATTGTGGGCTTTAAAGCATCACTGTGTGCCACTCTTGTACATTACACTGCTTCTGTCTGAAGGGAAAAGAGAAAATCTGGCTTGAGGTTTTGGCAAAGTTATTATGATGCTCAAGAAAATAGACCTATAAAGTAATGATAGACCTGTGGAACTCAGATAGATTTAAGATGCACAGCGGTGTCTCTAAGGACATACAAATCAGAGACTCCTACAGTCGTAGTTCTGAGAAACACTGGAAAAGATCACTTTATTCAATACTCTCACCATGCAAATGGGAAAGAAATGTAAATCAAAGTTCTTCCCTGCTATACTATTAAAGCATGTGCACACTGTACACCACACAGAAAACTACAGCTGAAAGAAAGAGTATGGGTTAAAAGATCAAGGTATCTATAGAATATCTAAAAGTTAATATAGTAACAAAAATATAAATGTCATCTCCCAAGTCACAGTTTCTCAGAAAGAAAATTCAGAATAAAACCTGTGACCTTGCACTCTGTCCTATCTATGAAAAACATGTATTTAAGTTTAAACTCTACAAAATCAACTCTAAAGGTTCGGGTATAATAAGGTACTCCTATCTGCTCTGTAACCTTTAGCCCTGGAATGAGAAAATACAAGAAATGACATTAAAAGAAGCTCTCCATTTCCAGGTCTGAAGATAGTTGTTCTAAAAAGGATCTGTTACTCCCTAGTATAAAGTAGATTAAAAGTTCTCCTTTCCAGTGGACACTGAACAGCGAAATGTTTGCATTCTGCTCAAAGTTACTACAGAAAGAATCTAATTCTGAATGCTCCAAATGGCCTCAAGATAATTCTTGAGGTCTCTTTATTTTTATTTCTCAAGATCTTTGACTTTCCCAGTAATTTGTTACAATGTGTTCTCCTTTGCTAAAATTTGCCTGGCATGAATTTCTATTTGAGGAGATAGTTATCATGAGTTACACACTGACTTTTGTCCCATGCTACTTTCTTCTAGTGCATAAACAAGAAAATATTCATTAAGATTTTCTCGGGGCTGGGGATATAGCTCAGTGGAATAAGCCCTTGCCTAGCAAGCGCAGGGTCCTGAGTTCAATCCCCAGTACCACAAAAAAAAAAAAAAAAAAAGATTTTCTCATCTACATTTCTCCTAGGAAGTAGTATGTAAATAGAGTAATCCCTTAGAGGCAAGAAGTACTGCCACGGATAGATAAACGAGAACTCGTAAGTGCAGGTTTTAACCTCCCTTCTCCTACCAGCAGACATCCAACACTGAAGCTCAACTTTGTGCAAGGCATTGAAAGAGGGCAGTATGGTCATTAAAATGTTTCTCATAACATATTAAACCCATACATAGTGACTTTAAAAGTTACAAAGCACAACTGGTATGATCTTCCATGTCATTCTGTGCATAATCATAGTATTATTATTACTATTTCTAATGTAAAGATGAAGAAATTGAGCTGTACTCAAGACAAGGGACCTACCCAGGTTCACAGGGCAAAAAGTCTGAGATCTATTTCCGTCAGCTCTAAATCCTGCACTTAATTGCTCCCACCCCACCTAACCTCGCACTATGCATTGTAAAATTTCATTGTCATTCACCAGTTATCCTCTTTAGCACAGATTCTCATAATTGCTTTTTTCAGAAGTAGCTAAACAACAAACAAACTAACCAAGTTCATTCTTTCCTCCAAAGTTGAAATACTTGCTTGGTTGTTTGGAATGTATTACAAGCAGGGCTTTATAATTTTACAACATACTTTCTTAATTATCTCGTTCAAGCATCATTACTCTGTGTGGAAGTACACACACAATGTTATACTTTTAGATGAATTTTTGTGTTAGGACATGAATTCAACAGAAAAAGTGTGAAACTGATGCAGTGCTTTCTAAAGATATTTTTCAGCTGTCAAACATGCAGTCATTTACACTAAGCTAACCTGCTTTTTCTTCGCTGAAGGAAGAGAAGTGGAAAGAGCTGGTGGCGTGTGTCTCAGGAAAGGAACAGAGTGAGCAGCTAGAGGACAGAAAAGAAACCAGAAGACAGCCTGGCCCAGCAGGGCAGTGGGGCTCTGCAAGAAGGCCTGAATCTGTGGGCAGACTGTGCAGACCATGTGACTGCAGTCTACAGGCACACTGAGGTCTGACTCTGTTACAGCAGATAAATCGAGAAGAAGGCAGATATACATTTTGGTTACACCTACTGTTCTCATTTTCCTCATATATGTAAATAGGTCTTTTCTTCGTAAGTCATCAACTTACAATTTTGTAAATTGCCACCATTGTCAGGGAGGTTTTACTTTTCCATTCTGGAAGTTTCAGTTGACAGACTGACTGACAATTTTACTTCTATCACAGTGACTGGGGGGAAGGAACATTATAGGGTCCCCTCAAAAGTCATATGTTAAGATCCTAATCTCTAGAACTTCAGAATGTGACTGTATTTAGAGGTAGGGTCTTTAACAAAGTAATTAAAACAAAAGGAGGCCATTAAGATTATGCCTTAATTCGATCTAATGGATGTCCTCACAAGAAGAAGAGAGTTGGATGAACACAGGCACCAGAGGTGCACACATGAAAGTCAAGATTATATGAAGACATAGTGATGAAATGGCTATTTATAAGCTAAGGAGAGAAATCTCAGAAGATAGTAAACCTGCTGACATGTGAGTGTTGAGCTTCCAGGGCCTAGAGTCATGACAAAATAAATGAGTGTTGTTTAAGCCAACCAGTCCATGGTATTTTGTCATGGAAGCCCCAAAAGACTAATACAAGGAGGAAGGGATAAGTAAGTTTAAGATTTACTTTCAGAAGTATGCTGTCCTCCCAGGCTACCCAGGGTCTTAGAGAAGCAAACTTCATAAAATCTGAAAAATTTGTTCACTATTATCTCTGTTAAATCTAAAATCAGTTCCTAAAAAATACAGTATAGTTCTTATGATGAAGTTCTATCTATCAGCCAGTTGGGTGAGGGATTTTATTTTTTGCCCCTAAACAGATGTGTTCTGAATGTCTCACTTCCTCTCCCTGTGATATGTTACCTCTACTCCACAGAATGACCATGCTGATAGATCTGAAGAAATTCACACTAGGATAGTATAATATTCTCACAAAGGTCTTTCAAGAACAAGTTAATCTCCAGACCCATTAAAAGCAAGCAAATGTTAGAGAAGGAATGTAGAGAGCAGAGAAAGAAAAAGGAGAAACCAATTTAATTAATTCATCACAAAGGCCAAAGACACATAAATCTTATCATTTTATCTGTCAAACAACACTCTGAATTATTCAATGTAATGAATCTCAAGAAGAAAGGCAGAGAGAAAGTGGGTAGATAGCGGCCGGCTGAGCAGAAGAAAGTGCTCAATAGATCAGAACAGAAGAAGCCCCTGGCTAGAGGAACTTTGAAGGTGGGTCTCTGGGACAAGGGATGAGCAGTGGAATTTCCTTCAAGAAGCACTCCTGACTCAGGTGACACAAGCAAGCGACACCACTGCAGCAGTTCTGCTTCTATGGCATGAAGCAGACTTGGGTGCTCCCTATGCCCCCTCCACACACAGAACCCACCCCCCACCAAACACACAAACCCTGAGTTTTGAGCAAGACTGCTTCCTTTAAATATATAACTGTGAGTTCTCTTTGAAACTTAAACTTTCCAATAGATCTATGTCCTTATCTAGTTCTGCAAATGTCCTCATCTAAGTCCCTTCACAAAAGCAAAAAAATGTATTATTTTACAGAAGATAAAATGTAGACTATATGTATAAAATCTAGGATCCTCAGTGAGACCCACTTTATAATTGCAAAAGCATTTTTGAGGCAGAAAAACCCTGGAGTTACTAAAGGTGGAAGAGAAAGAAAAAGGCAAAATGCACACAAAACCCCCATATGAAAATGAAATCTGGTAAACACACAGATTTTACAGTTCGCATGTTCTCTACTACTAGCACTTTAATAATCCTGATGTTTAAATTTAGGCATAAAGCCAGAGATAAAAAAAATAATCTGGAGGGGTATGCTGAATACCTAGAGAATTTAAACATGCACTTTATAAAGAATATTAGACTTTATACTAACTGGGCTTTGTATGTGGATCCCACATACTCCCTAAAATATAGAGGCACTTATCTTTCATAGGAACCAACACGCTTCTAAAATTATCCGCAGATGAGCACCACAGCGTCTTGCTTAGGTCTGTATCCTTTGCAGGGAGTACCCAGCCTGGCACAAGGGAGTGCTCAGTAAGTGTTAAATGAGCGACTTGAATAGAAGATAGCATGAAAGAGGCTGAGGGGGCCTAGAGGAATGACCAAAGAGGGAAAGGGTATGAGAAGAGGGATCATTTTATCTTGAAACACAATTCTAACCTGAGATTACTTTGGGTAATGCCGGCAGTTGTGGTCTTTGTGTCCCCAGTTCACAAAGGAGTTCAGCACTGTCCAGGCTGCCCTGGTAGAAAGACTTTGGGCAAATCTCTGACATAATCAACTTTATAAAGATCAGCACCAAGCCTAGGTAAGAAGAGAACGGGGATATATCAGGTTTCGCAGAATCTGAGTTTCTTGCCTCTGTCTCAGTGTGGATCCCACTGTAGGGCAGGGTAGTGAAGAGGGCGGATGGAGGTGATAACTATTAACAGCAGCTCCAAGGACTTTGCACCTCTCAGAAAATAACCAAGGGCAAAGGTAATTTAAGAAACCACCCTGTCCAGTCCAAAGGAGGTTGCTGGAGTCAAGAATCTGGTTTTAATTTTATGCTAGAATGAAGGGCAGACAATACAGAGCATTCTGGAAAGGGGTTAGCAGGAACCATCAGTAACAACCAGCAGACTCATGGTGCTCTGCCTCCTGCCTCCGCCACCCAAAACATTAAAAAAAAATCCTGTTAAGTAGCCCTTAGCCTTGGATGAAGGGAAGGCAAGTGTTCTCCAAGTAAGGAGAGATGTATTAGCAAAGCTCTGGGTGGTCTCCTGGTCTTTTCCAGTTGGCGTTCAAAAGATCACAGCCAGGATGCAAGAGGGGAGCCAGAGGTTGGGGCATCTTGTTCATTGCAACCTCTCTTGATTCCAAGCTCTCCAAACCATTACTTAAATATGCAAGAGCCTACTTAATATAGACACATCCACTCTCCAAGGCCCTAAGCAATGGGGTAGGACTTACTGCAGAAGACACTAAAGAGTTGAATTCATGAGTTCTGTTGTCTTAGCCAAGCCAGACCCTGGAGTTCGCTGCATTCTGCAGCTCTGGTGGACTTGAGGGCCTTTGCTGGGATTCCTGATTATTTGTTTATTTTGTTCTCCTTTCCCATCACACTGAATATTATCAGTGGCAGACTAATGAGACATTGCATTGGGAATCACTCAAAAAGGTTTACTATGGAACGTTACTAATAACCAATCCTGAAAGAAACAGAGGAAGAATAAAAGAGGCATATTTAACCTGTGCAGAGCTCAATCCCTGTGTGTGTGTGTGTGTGTGTGTGTGTGTGTGTGTCTGTGTGTGTGTGTAGGGGCACTGATTCAGGAACACCCAAGGGAAGAACTCTGTTCTCTAAATTCCACCACTTATGAGCAGCCACCTTTAACTGTTTACATCCTGAAAAAAATAGTGAGACCCTGTCAGCCTATAACCACTAACTAATGCATAATCTTCATCTCCCTGCTGATCATTTACACTAATTAGCAAAATTTAGCTAATTATCACCGAGCATTTCTGAGTTTAATTATGGCTATTAGTAATAGTCTGTCTGGCTTCTCCCCACCTCTCTTCCCTCTTTTTCTCTCCTACCCTCTGTTCTAACCTACCTTTATCTAACCAGCCACATTTTCATTCTGATGTAATTGCTCTTTGGGTGGATGTGACTTTTTCCTAGTTTATTTATTGATTTTTAAGTGAGAAAGCCTACACCCCATCCAGCAAGAGTCACGGAGAAAACAGCACCCAGATGAGAATCAAGTGTTCAAGTCTTCCCTGCCTTTCAGAAACTCTTCTACCAACCTCATAAGCTCTAAGTTACTTGACAATTCCATCAAATACATTTAAAGGAAGACCCCGAAAGAGCCAGAGTGTACGCTGGCATTTTCTCAGTGTGCTTTCTCTTAACACTGCACATCCCTCAGAGCAGAACCCGTAGCCAAGAGGCAGTGGAAAGAATCAACTTTCCAAAAGGGGTCTGCACGATAGAGGTCTTCAGAACAAAGCTTGGCAGGGACCCTTCTGTGGTTCACATTTATGCTGGAGGGAGGGTCATTCCTGCCATCTGTAGCAGACTCTGTGATAGCTTTTCCGCTCGCTATCAGGACTGCATAGTAAACAAATCATGAGGCTCCTTCCTTTAGAACAGCGTACTACAGCAAGTTCCCACCTTAGCTGTAGACATTGCATTCTTAAGAGGGAATGTAAGCATCACCTCCTCAGAGAGGAATATATTTTAAAAGGCATGGGTCTCTTCCTGCAATAGCCATGCAAAGGGGGGTCATTTGAAGCAAAATATATTACACCTGTGTTGGGTGAACAAGCCCATTCATACTGTCTTTCATTGAAGAACATTTGCACAAATGGTGCAATCAGAGTTACTATCATTTCCACTTGGGTAAGTGACACATGCACTTAGCCTAGTCTTATATATGGCTTTCTTTCTAACACTGAGGAACATTAGGTGTTCAGTTTTCATGAGAGCTGCTCTTTCTACCAGACATGTGGGCAAAGAAGAAGCTGACAAATGAACAATAATGGCCAAAATGAACAACTGTTCATTAATTATCTTTTCTGCCTTCTTAGACTCAGTTGCTTTCCCCTGACCTTTTCCACACAGACAACTTTACAGCAGTGCAATCAACTTTGGGCTGAGGACCAGAGGATGCCTCCTGTCTGCTGTTTCCCCATGACTGGCTCCCAAACAAAACCAGAGGAAGGAAGAGTGAAAAGAGGGTTCAGGAATGATTTCTCCAGATGTACCCCCGGGCCGTATCTGAGAAGCTGTTTGCCTTTCAGGGAGGTCAGAGGGAGTGGGAGGTTGCAAAGGGGAGAGTGTGGTGTCTGCTCCGCTGTGACTGAAGGAGCTAAGAAGAGGACGCTGTAAAGAAAAGTGGGGAACTGAGGGATAAAAACACAAGCCTTCAGGAGAAAGTGGAAATTTTCCTCTCTCATGCACATGCATGGCTTCTCATCGCTTTGCACTCTTTTATATGCTCTTCCCACCCTTGACACCAGCTGAAAGAGCCAGTGGGTTAAGGAATCGCTAGGCCCCATTAAAAGGATAAAGAGTAGAGAGACCCACCGTGCCCTCCGCGAAGGGAAACAGGGGAGCGGTAGATAGAGATGGGCACTGAGTGATGCTTGCTGCTGTGGAAATGGTGCTCGTGCTGAGAGTGAGATCCCGGTGAGGAAGAGGAGGAGGAGGAGGAGGAGGAGGAGGCGGCTACATGAGAGGAACTCCACACAGAGCTGACGATACATCCCCAGAACAGGGACCAGATTCCCAGCGTCCAGGCCGGCCGGCGAGGAGGGCTCCGTCTCGCGTGGATTCTCAGGTGCATGGTCAACGCACTGGACCACTACAGATGGGCAGTTTAAATTCCAGCCAGTGAGGACTAATGAAGTTCATGGTGCCCAGGGGCCCATCATAGCAGGAGGAAGAGTTGCCCGATTTGGGGAAGAGGAGGGAATGAGAGCTTCCGAGACAACGGTGAATTAGTTTGGAAAAAAAAAAAAAAAAAGGCAAAGCCCCTTTCTTTTCCACAGCTGAAATTTAGGGCGCCAGAGTCCGCCCAGGAAGAGCAAACCTCCCAGGCAGCCCCGGCACGCCACACATGTCAGGGGAGGCTGTCTCCTGATCCCTGGCACCTCGGGTCTGATGACTTAGGCTGCACACCCCGGGAAGCCACTCGGGGAAAGGTGGAAACGAAGAGAGAGGAGGAAGCGGCGGGAGACCCAGCTGGCTTCAAGCTAATTTATTCCAACATCCAAGGAGTTTGAACATTTTTGGTTTTTCCGGTTTCCACTTCCACGCGACGTGATGCAGAACCGCCGGGCGGATCGGGCTGCAGGTGGGAGAGTCGCGTGCTCCTGGAGTCCGGGCGGAGGGGCGCGGAGGCTGTTAACCCTGCGCGTTCTGGACGAGCGCCACGGAGCAGCCGCCGGTTCGCGGGTTCCCAGCCCGGTGGAAGGAAGACAGCAGCCGCCGCCAGCGGAAAAGCCAGACGGACGGGAGTTGAAAGGAGAGCGCGGAGCAGCCAAGTGAACCCGGTGGTACTGGGCGGCGGGATGTGGGGGCGCAGTCGGGCGAGCGCGAGAAGAGACCCCGGCAGGCGGCAGCGGTGGCCGAGGCGGGCGCCGGCGAAGCACTGGAACCGGGCGGCACAGGTGAAGTGAAGCGAGGAGTTGGGGAGCCAAATTCACAAATGGGCAAGTCATATGCAAATCGTGCACTCCCGAGAGCAAATCAGGGCAGCCCGAGCGCTCTGCCGAGGGACTGGCTGGATCCCGAGGAAGGAGGGGCCGAGCGACCCGGAGTCCCGGCCCGCCCCATTCAGCACACGCCGCGTACACCCGCGCCTAGCTAGCGCGCCTCGCCCGGCTGTGTGCGCGCCGCGCCGTCAGCGAGACCCGCAGACCCGAGCCACGCTTCCTCTATGCCCTCCCGGCTCCTCTCCCAGGCTTGTTAAACTCGAGCGATTAAGGCGCCTTTTACAATTTTGCAAAAGACATCCAGGCTGCAGCCAAGGCCCAAGTAGCCCCAAGTAGAAATAAAATAAGCCCAAGTGAGCAGGAGCGGCGGCAGGCGGGGGTCGGCTCTCAGGCTCCTCCAGGCTTGTAGCCGGAGTCCGCGGCCACTTCCCCGGCCTGGGTCTCCCCCGGACCCCACTCGCTGGTGAATGGAGAGAATCCGCGTCCTGGCTCTGGAAAGCCAAGGTGATAGGGTGGCCCAGAGACTTCTCCGGAGGGTGAAGGGTTCGGTGATGGATCCGGGAAGGTAGCTTCCACGCCGGGTGGACTGGACGCTCTCGGAATTCAGTACCCAGAGGTTAGCACCCCCTCGGGCTCGTCTTAGTCAAAACGCTTGCGAAGGAGCAAGGGTCCTGCGCCTCCCTCTTTGAGGTGGCTGGCCCTTCCTAGACTTGGCGCTCCCCGTAGGAGGGTAAAGTCCCAACAAGAAGGTTCTGGGCACTAAAGAGTACGGAACTGACCCCAAGGCTGCACCTGGTGAGCCCGAGGAGTGGCAGCCCCTGTCGTGGCCATCGCGGGCTCTCGGAGGGGACTTAGCCAGCTATGCTTGGCAGTGACATTCTGGACCAGGTAGCCTCTACCTGGCCAAGCGCTCTGAGTGGGAGATGCATATCCAGCAGCAGCCCTCCGGGTGGGACCGTTTTGTACCCGGGCCTTGCTCACAGTGACTTCCTCTCGTGCATTCACCTTGGCTAAAAGCCCATTAACTAACATTTCAAGGGAGAAAGGAGTGAAGACTGTGGGGATAATACTTGCTAATTAAACCATATACCATATATGCATATGTATCATATATGTGCAATGTATATGCACACACACACACACACACCAGATCTATTGCATTTAGGTGGCAGTTTTTAAAAAGTGCTCATAGTACCTCCTGCCTTCCTTTCAAACTCCCTCACCAGAGATAAAGAGCAGGGATTATGACTGCACTATTTATCCCTGGGACACCCCAAGAAGATGTCAAGGAAGTAGCATATGTCTTCCCAATAGATGGAGACACCAAACAGACAAGAGATTCCTCCTGAAGGTCAGATATCAAGCCCATTGCAGAATTTACCACCGTCACTTTGGATTCTGGTGATGAAACTGGTGTTCTCCTCAAGTTCCATGCTGCCATGGTCAGTGGTGGAATAAGTCATTCCACTATCTCAGGATCTAAAGTCCACAGCCTCTGAGGGAAATGGTCCTGTCTTTCATGTCTTTGGGTAGAAGTTTAGAACATAAGTCCTTAAACTCAGGTGCAGAACAGTGAGGGAGAGGGTGGCACACGAACATTCAAACCTTGGTTTCTTCTTGAACAAACTGTAGGGGATACTGCCTCCCTCATGAGGTGGTAGGGGTTTTAAGTGAGACACAGCCTCAGGGAGGGCACAGGGCAAATAGCAGTGGTGCTCTTTATTCACAGGGAGAATAAACTGATGCTCCAAGATGCTCAGCGCTATGTGCTTAGGGTCTTAGGCCATTTTGGTAAGGTCCAGAAAACATAGTATTCTAAATGTCCTCCCTTGAGATACATGGTAATTTCCATTAGATTCAGCTGTGACTTAATCCAGCCAGAAGGAGTCCCACTAAACTCTGAAACCATTCTCATTTCTTATCATGGCCTTAAAGGGACCTAAATCACTTATGCTTCTGCCTAATATTCCAGCTGATCACCTGCCAGATACCCCTACCTGTTACTCTGTAGTCCCCAGACCTTCTTTCTCCTCCTTGAATATGCCTAGCTGTTTTCCAACCCAATCCCTATCACGTCTTGCTGGTTCATCTGGTCTGGGAGGTTTTCCCGGCAATATTTTCATGTAATCAGCATATTTAGAATGTCATCTCCTCAGAGGTGCTCTCTGGCCCTCATCAAAATTTAGCTACTGCTACCCCGAAGGACATTCCATTCCATTACCCTGTTCTGTATCTTTCACAGCATTCGCTACTTTCTGAATTGTTTCGTCTATGGTCACTCCCCTTTAAAATGCTGGTATGCTCCTGGGAGGCTGAGCCTGTGTCTCCCCCCCCCCCCCGTGTCCTCTGTGTGTAGCACAGGGGGCAGCAAGTGCATCAGAGGAGCCCAGTAAATGCTCGTCTGGGGCATGAATCCAGCAAACCTACTGCCATTAGTTCCACGGACCCATTTATCTGGCTATAGTGACACTGGCCTCCAGAGACAAGCTCCCCAGAGCTGATGTGTAGAAAACCTATCCATTTCCTGTTTTTCTTCTTTTCTAAGTTAGCACTGAGCATAGACAGCTCTATTTTGACTTCATCTCAAGGAAGGTACCTAGATGGACTTTCCGCCTGATAAACTACATTATATGGATTTTCCAACTGATAAACTGCACATCCTTTGCCAATTTAATATATGACATTTTTATCTGTTCCTTGTCTCTTGCTCCTGTCAACAAAATTTCTAGATTCCTAAGCTCTATTCTTTAGGTCTAGTGGAGTTTACACTAGGCTGATATATTAAATGCATTTTCTGAGATTTTTAATCTCCAGGGATACCTTGTGAACAGCGCCTGCAGCTACAGTTCCAGCTGAAGGATGTCGTCAATCAAATGCTATCTCTTTCCCCCGAAGTTCTCTTCTCTACTGGGTGTCTTCATTGAGAACACTTGGGGACCGTGTACTCAGTGACAGGATGAAGATAAGAGTCCACTTTTTAGGATAGAGCAGGAACAGGTTTGAAAATGCCAAGCACATATTTAAAGTTGGAAATATAAATAATTTCACAGGAACAACAACCCTTAGCCCTACTGGAATAAACTCCATGAAATCCAAACCACACTCTTTGGAACCTTACATTTCTGAGTAGAAAACAGATTTTAAAAGCTCTATAGCTGGATCCACTAGGTCCATAGCTGGGTTTCTGTGTTACTTCAGACTTAGAATTTGGTATCATGAACCTTCCTTATTGTTCTTTTAATCTTTCCTCTTCTTTCCCCTTCAGGAGACTATCCCAAGGTAAGATATGAGAGTCTGTAGCCTCTGATTCTTCATCTTGATTTGTCTCTGTCCCTCAGCTGTAAAGTAGTCTAAGGAGTTTATCCTGGGGCTTCTAAAATAAGCCCCGTGATTGTACTTCAGTGTGTCAGGCATCGGGAGCCTAATGCAACCTTGTCCTGTCTGTCATCCTCACAATACGCTTTATCTGCTCACACGCCTCTTCTCACTTGGATAGACCGACCTGCCACTTCATTGCCAATAGGAGATAGCTGTCAAGTTCACTGTTGCAGCCCCTTCTAATTAATGTGATTGCACATACTCAAGAAGACCAGAACACATGGGAGCAGCCTGTCTCAGTGTGAAACCCAAGCTGGTCGGCGAGGATGACCCTCTACCCCAAAGTTAATGAGCATAAATCTCTACTTTTTCTTTCCACACAGAGTTCCAAATGATTATCTAGGCAGAGTCTCTCTCTCTCTCTCTCTCTCTCTCTCTCTCTCTCTCTCTTTCTCTCTCACACACACACGCACACATACACACAACAAACACACAAACTAAACTCTCATAATATGAAATGAAATAAAAGTCCTGAAAAAATACAGGCAACTGTTAACATGTTAACTATAAATACATCTAAGGGTTCAAGGGACACCATAAAACATTTTGCTTTATTTTATGTCAGTAGATTTATTTATTGTCACATAATTCCTCCTTCTGCTCATTTATTTAAGAAAGCCACCCTACAAAAAAGATTTTGATTATATTTCCCATTTAGGAGCATAAAAAAAAAGGTTTACCCCTATAAACATAATTCTTATTGTTTTTGATTTTTTAAAAGAAAAGTACGATGGCCTTCCTGCATAAATTTATAGTTCACCGAACACATATGTTACTTCTCTTTAACTTAGTCTTCTTATAAACATCCATAGTTATTCTTGCATCCTCCTTGTGGCTGAAGTAGGGATAGTTTGAATGTTAAGAAAAATCTCTCTGGGAGATTTTCCCAGATCTCTTGAGTTTGGTCTGTAGGGTTGAGATATTTACTACATTAAATTTTTAAACATTTCTTTAAAAAGAAAAAAAATGTGTAAGGTTCTTTAGCCAACCTCCCTGGGAGGCCGAGTGAAGTTATTATGATAAAGAAACAATACTTTTTCTTTTACTCAAAGAGAGAACTCAGTTCCTCAGAGAGAGACTTGGCCTTTTACCCATTAGTGTTCACTAAGCTTACATTGAGTGTCAGAGCTCTAAATATTCATCCTCAGTGCCATGAAAACTTCTGTGCCATTTTGACGAATCTAATAAAATTCATTATCATCACACAATAACAGCAACAATAATTTCCTTTCTGTATCGATAGGATAATTTACCAAATCAAGGACCTGGAGGATAATTCAAAGATTATGTAGAGTTATATATTGGGCTTCGGTGCTTGGCTGCTGAGGTTCAAATTCTGATTTCACCAGTTAGCTGCTGTGAAAATATAGACAAGGTCCTTAACCTCTTTTATTCTTTAGCTGCTCCATAGTAACATTATTGTTAAGATTTAAACAATATATGTAAAGTGGATATAAACAATGCCTGGCACACAGAAAACAATCAATAGCTGCATGATAAATATAATAATTATTATTTTACTATTGCCCTCCTTTTTTTCCATATAACTAGGTGAAAGTTATCTGCATGAGCAGTAACTTCTTCTTGTTTATACAAATCTCTGGGAATATGAATAAGGAAACTGCTTTATTAGCAATGTCAATTTTCTTTGCAAGTCTTCTGTAGGAAAGGGGGACAGCTTCGTATATCCTTCTTATGGATATCATTCAAGTCAGCCCCATGATAATGTAGTACAAACTTGGTCCCAGAACTGATAATAATGGCTATAAAAATCTAGCATTGTTTCTTAATTGTTTTCAGGGTAGATTGGAGCTGTCACAATCCTGATTTGCTTTGGGATCCAAAGGGGGTCTCTTGCTACTTCTCTTCATTTCTTACTTTCTTCTCTCAAATAAAAAAATAAAATACAATCTAACTAGCATTTTCCCCCAGAAGACATACATTAGAAATCCTTAATGACCTTTTCAGAGTTTTGTGGAATTGTATTATTATTTAATAGTTGTTAAAGGTTATTGTGAATGTACCCCTAAACTAGTCTTCACTCAATGTAGAAAGAAACTATTTCCCTTGAATTTCACTTTGGTGCATCAATTAATTCACTTATCTTGTAAAAATTAAGTTTATGCTTACTATGTGCAAGACACTGGATGAAGACCAGGATACCAGGGAGTAGAGAACAGATGTCAGGCTTTAAGAAGTAAAAGCTCTAGCAGAAAAAGACAGTCCATCAAATAAAGTAAAAGCAAACAGTAAACTCCATCCACATATGCAGCTTCCCAAACACAACAGGCATTATAATAAAGATATAAGTAGGCAGAGTGGCAAATAGAATTCATCTGCTTAGGGAGAACTAAGGAGCTATCACAAAGGGTTTGATAGACAAACAAGGTGCTACGTAAACTGAGTATCAGAACACTAGACTTCAAATTCTGGGGCCACTACTTATTATCTGAATGACTTTCAGCAACTCCTTTAAACTTCCTAAATGTGTTTCCTGAACAGTGCAATCATGAGTAACCCTCAGTGAAAAGCTATACAATCACTCCTTGGGACCTCACTGCTTCGAAACTCATCAAATTTGGTAGTGGACATACTTTGACATGAAAATTTTGTCTCAGTACCTGTCATTTCATACTTGATGTGCAAACTGTGAGCCCTCAGTATTGATTGGATTGCTTTTTGACTCATTGCCCTTTCTAGCCAAAGCTCTCTGTACAGTACTGCTCCAGCCTCCCAGAAGCAAGTGCCTGTCTGACTATTCCATGAAAAGCACACCATCTGAGATAGAGGACCAAGACCTAGAGTAAATGGACACTTTCCACTTGATGCTCTGCAGTCTCTAGTTCGCTTAACAGAGAAATCTGGAAGAGTAATGAGATGAATGTTCTCCTAAAAGAAGGTACAAAGATTTTACACAGCTTCAGAAATATTTGTAAGAGAAGGGCACTTCTCAGTGGTATTAAACATTTAGCACTTCTTAAGCCTAATGATGAGTCTGGGGATGGGAGTGAGTTTATAGCGTAGGTAGGAGAAGCAGGCTGTTCTTAGAATAGATAATCCAGTACTGATATTATGTTTTAGCATTAATGATATGTGTGTCCCCCAAATCTGCCATTTCTAATCTGGATAGACAGAGTTTTCTTTTCTGCCTTATCTATCTTCAAAAGCACTATTGTAATAACACTTGTCACATTCTGTTATTAGCATTTGCTTTACATACAGACTCCCTATGCAATTGATAGAGAAATTATGTAGGGAGCCAGGGTCTGATCCTAAGGCCAGACAGAAGTTCTAGGGAAAGAGCTTCAATCCAAACCTTTGTTCTATTATTTACTAGCTGTCTGACATTGGGTAGGTTTCCCAGCTTCTGAAAATATGTACACTCATGGGCAAGATATATGTGATCCTATCTGCTGGAAAAGGGTAGTACTAGACTTAGAGAAAGCACTATGGATCTTCTTGCAGTACTACTGGGATACGATAGAAGACTCCAAAGTGCACCAGCATCTCTTTATATGGAAAACTATTCCAACATTTGGAGCTGTAACAAAGTTAGAAGGGATAACTTGCAAGGCAGTGTCTTCTCTGTTACAAGAAATGTTCCAGTGGTAGATGCCTGTGAAGACCACACATTCTTGCGTCTGAGTCTGAGCAACTTCGTTGAAGAAGGTAATGTGAAGTATACCATTGTTGATTCCTATTATCTCGTTTTCAAATCCTGTATTGTTTTTGTTGTTTATGTATTGTTTTGTTTTTGTTTTCACTGTTTGGTTATTGTTTTCTTTCCTTTTTAAAACAAAACATAAAGAGACCCTGAAGCAAAAGGAAGGTGTCTATAGCATCTAATTTCAGTTTCAAGTTTAAGATTATATGACTGCTTCGAGTTTTCTTTCAAAGTCCTCTTTGTCCTCTACTTTTGCATTTACTTAAATGTTTCCCTTGACCTTATTTTGAGACTTAAACCCAACACCTGGGCGTTGCAAGACTGAAGCATGTTCCTGTTTATTGAAACTTCACATACTGAGGTTAGGAACCTCGTTAGGCTTCTATAAACTGAATCTAAATTTAAACAAAATTGTTGAGCTAGAACTTCGTTTTTCATTACTGCATGCAGTACAAGGCATCTCTAGACATATTAACAATTTTATATTTCTATTTTAAAAACCAAATATTTTTCCCTACTTGCAACACCTACACACCTGCTGTTCCTGTGTTCTAAGAGGGCATTTTTCACTGGGAAGATGTATGGAATGAGTATGATGGCCTGCTTACCCTACTGTCCCTTACCTCTCAGCATGAAATCCTCATGGACTGAACATAAAATGAGTGCATTTTAATGAAGACATATGGCTTGAGGACCCTGGGACAAAAAACAGAGCTACTTTGCTCTTTCTAACCAATATAAGGCTATGTGTTCTCAGGAGCTGGTGCGGAAAATAATTGTTAGGAATTGAGGAGACACTTAAATTGGAGAAACTGAGATACAGACAGAGTGAGACTTGTTGAATACTACATCACATACTACATCACATGTTAATGTTAGAAAAAGGTTGGAATACTCTAGATTCTACAGCAAGATTCTATGCACAGCTCCTATGACAACACATATAGCAATAGACAATAATCACCCAGACAATAATATGGCAAGAATGCAATTCACCATGACAGAGGGTTTATAGCCACAACATTAGAAGAGTAAGAAACCCAAAAAGATGGCATAAAAATGTGAAATTAATTACCCAAGTAAAAAGGTTGAAATGATTAAATACAGATCATAGGAAAGCAGAGGGGAAAATGATATATGGTAAAGGACAGGCATCAGAAAAAGCTAAACTTTCATGAAAATAGAATGTGGTTAATTTTTTTAGACCAACACTTAGATTATATAGACGTAGCTGAAAAGAAAACTAATGAATTGAACAACAGAACTTAGGAAGGTTCCCAGAAAGAAGAGAAGAATTAAGAAAAATAGATTAAAATTTATGAAAGATTAAAGGGAAACTCCAACATATATCTATTATGGTGAATTCTAGAAGACAGGAGAGAAAATGGGGGACAGGTAATACTCAAAAGGAAAATGGCTGAGAATTTTCATGTTCAGATAATGTGAGATTTTATATTAAATTTCCTAAGCAGGAAAAAAGAGCCACATTTTGGACCATTATACTGAAACAAAGAACAACCAAAGATAAAATTTAAAAATCTGTAAATCAACGTATTAGTTTTTATAGAGCCCAGAAATCAAGGAATATAGTGGCATTCCTTTAAAAGAAAATGTTTATCAATCTAGATTTGTAGATCTAGGCAAATCTTCTAAAAGTGAAGACATATCTAAGACATTTTCAGATAAACAAAGTTTGGCAAAGTCTTCCAGGCTATCTCTGGAAGAATGAGTGAAGGGTGCATTTTAGTATGAAGATAATGATCACAGAGAAATTAAAAAGTGAGAGGGGCTGGGAATATACCTCAGCAGCACAATTGCTGGTACCAAAACATAGAAGTGAGAAAAGTGACTGATGTTGTGTATTAGTAATAAGCATTGCATAAATACCAGTAATACAGACACCACCACCAACAACAACAAATTTGTGGTGGCTTTGAAATACTGATAGCCAACATTTGCTTAATGTTTATAATTCTGGTATTATTATTATTACCCTATTTTACAACTGGGAAAAAGAAGACACAATTTTTGACCTATCCATATTCACATAGCTTGTAGCTGCTACAGTAGAAGTTGAATGCAAGCCTCATATCTACTGAGTCTATGGTCTAAATCACCTTACTATTCTATGGGTAAATTCAATACAATTAACATATGTGCATTGCAAGTTGTTCTTTAAAAAGTTGATGCTTAAATCTTACTCTTTATTTGATGATTTTCTGTAATATGGTTGTGGATGTAACCTGACTTCTACCATGTGGTTGAGGACCTTTCCATATCTTTTCCTTTTGGCTAACATTTGCCACAAATATTAGTGAAAATATTAATTTGGCTTTTCTTTTTTCAACTGAAATCTTGTAACTATGCTTACATAAGGCAGAGAGTGATGCTGTAGCTTGGATTAGAAATGTCAACCCAAAGGTCCATGTGCTACAGCTTGGCCACACATGGTGGCAGATTTGGAAATGATGGGACCATCAGGAGATGAGTCTTAATGTAAGGAATTTAGGTCACTGCGATATGTCCTCAAGGGGAAGTGTGGGACCCTGACGTTTTCATCTTCCTTTTTTGTTTCCTGGTCATGAGGCGACCAGTTTGTTCCACTATGAACTCGCTGCCATCACTATCCAACACCTCTGTCAGAGGCCAGAAAGAACTGAGTCTGTCATTATGGACTGGAACTTCTAGAAGTGTGAGCCAAAATAAACCTTTTCTTCTTATAAGTTGATCATCATGGACATTCTGTTACAGTGTTATGAAGCTGAATAACATAGGTAATTTTCTCTTTCATAAGAAGCTATACCGATCCATACTGAAGATAGTGTATCTCAGTAGCTTATACCTGTGTCTGCACTAGAGAGACAAGACTACCATACTGTCAAATCAAATTCCACCTGACTTGGTGATATTATCCAGAAATAAAGGAAAGAAAAAGGAAAGGAGGTGCGGGTAGAAAGAGAGAGGAAGGGTAGGAGAGGAGAGACAGAGAGTGAGTAAAGAAAGGAGGAGGGAGGGAGGGAGACAGAGAGAAAATGAAAATGTTCTCACATAAGACATATTTTTATACCAAAATATATATTTTATACCATGAGGAAAACATTTAGTCCAGGACGTGTAACATTTAGTCGTAGATCTGAATGCAACCAGTAATATAATCTCCAAATATATAAAGCATATATTGATAGACTAATAAAAAAGAAAAATCCATAATCAAAAACCAGACTAAAATATAAAAGATATGTTTCTTGGAGTGTATGTTTTGTTCTTTGATCATTCTTCATTCTCTATGAGGTAGAACAAACTGAGCAAATTAAGTGCTTAATAGCAATTTGATGAGTAGGTTTATTATATCCTCCTTAAAACAAAGGTAAACTGGCAAAATGAAGAGGGCCAAACTCAATTTAAATAGCATTAGCAGACCACAGATAGCAGACATAACTCCAACCATGCACAAAATGTTTACAGAATCCTAGTCTTTCAAGAACACATGCAACATACTGCAACAAGCAGAAATACTGTGGAATCAATTTATTATTCCATGTATATATGATATACTGCATATATTACATGACATTCTTTATCATCCATCCACAGTGCAATGCTGGCTTAAGGAATGGGAAAAAAGGAAAAAATAAACATAATGTTTTATTAAAAATTAAATGATGACTACTTTTATCAATGAAATAAAATGTTATTATATTTCTCTTAAATATAAATTCATGTATGTCTTTAATTATCATTCCTGGCATAATAATGGAATATTAGAGGGATGTTTTCACAAAGAGACTGTGGCTAAGTATTTCTCTCTCATTCTCTTTTCTGTCTTTTCATAACTATGTTCTTTGTAAGTTATACAACATGCATAACAAGATGTTTGCTCTAGAATGAAATAGAAAAAATAACATACAAATTACTCTCAGAATGTTGTCTATGAGACAGTAATTGGCTTACAAATCTGATGCTCTCATACAGACAACTTCTCCATATTATATATATATATATATATATTGAAATTAAATTATACTCAAAGCATTTAGAGTAGATATTAATATTTATTATATTATGCTTATCCCAACTATATGAAAATTAGAACATAATGTAGGGTTGCATTAAATTGAAGGATAATCCACAAAATACCCTATATTTAAATAATTTTTAGTGGTTTACCTAAATGTTGGAGCCTTGTAGAGTATAAATAAGTTTATTCTTGTGTTTCTCTTACAACTGAAGCCAAGCTCTGTTTACACCAGAAGTTTCTCCTACCGTTCTGCAGGACAGAGTGCATCTTCAGGGCATTCGCACCATTCTTTTCACTACCTTATGAACAGAGATGTTCATTTTTTGAGATTTCCAGTCTTTGCTTCAAACCCATGACACAGAAAACATCAAGGAGAACTTTAAAATGCGCTGCTCAGCCTCAAAACTGGATGTAGGAAAATGCATCTGATGCTCTTTGGTTTATGATCCTATGAAAGTAACAAAGCAAGGAGCAGTATTCCAAAACAAGATTTTGATACGATTGATGCCATCCGTAACAGTGGTAACCGTAAGTCTTACCGTTAAGCTACAAGAGAAAGAGAAAGAAGAAGAAAATCATGTGTTTTTAAGACTTAAGCTCAGAAGGCCTTGGAAAGCCGGATGGGAAAATCCATAATTTTGTCCCTCTGAATGAGATTTTCAAGTAAAAGAGGACTGTATTATGTAGGGTTTCCAGTGGTTTAATACGGTGGAGTAAGAAGACAACTACTGATCCTGCTTTAGAAATGCAAATATCGGGATTTTAATCCTGAGATCTAACATTAATTGCTAGAGATTTAGCAACTCACTTAGTCATTGGCTGCTACATGTACCTTCATGTGTTTTTAAATTTTCAATAGTCAAATCTGAGGTTAAAGAGCCACATAATTTTGGAATAATAATTTGTAGTGTGTTTATAACTATTTACTTCCTCTGTCATACCACTCTCCTGTCAGGCTTGATCAACAACTCTCCTATTAATTTTAAGCAACTAAATACAGATAATAAAGTCTTTACTGTGAATCCCCCAAGAATAAAGGACAAAAACCCCGAATTCACAGGGGAGGAGCAGAAGAGCTACGGGAGGGCAGACGTTCTCAGCAGCGTATATCTCAGCCCAGTTCTGGCAGAGCGTGAGCCTTTTCATCCCAGGGAGTGTGATGTGGGAGTGAAAGCCTCGCAGAGGGAGTCATTGTGCCTGCTAGATGTAATTTCCTAAAATGTATGCCTTGTCAGTGTACAGAAGATGAATAGAGAGAAAGGTCAGCACATCTGAAGTGAAAAGGACACAAGGACAGGTTGCTGCTGGGTGGTGCTGTATATTCTTGGTGGGTGGGTCTGTAAGCCCACTACCTTACAGCTTAACTCATCACTACAAATTAAACAGAGATTTATGGTGAAGGATTGGGAATGAGAACAGCCAGTCATTTTCTAATCCTCTTCTTGAATGTGTCTTTTCCCCTCATGCCCATACTAGAGGAGCTGGGGGTGGGGTGCAGAACGGTTGTTGCTTTGTGAGTTACTCAGCAGGTGGTGGGAACTAAATGTGGCACTGGGGGAGCCGAACTAAATAAATAGATTAAAACTACTAGAAACTCTTGACCTTTTCTTCTTGGCCCCCGCTCTCCCACTACAGTTAAATAAAAATTAGAAATAGCAGAAATAGCAACCCCCAACTGCCCCTACCCCACTTGCCAGATATGGAAGAGACTTTTGGTAGCTTGAGTCACATCATGTAAAGATGATGACATGCAGGGCCCAAAAGAAAACAGGAACTAAATACAAATTAGCAAAATATCTTCCCTCCAATTTACTCTGTCTCTCGGGGCACATACTTATCCAGTACCCTTGGTGACCAATTCCAATGGAAATATCTGTGTTGCAAGAGAGAGAGAACCCTTGAAGAGATATATGAGATTATTATCTCTTAAATGAGGTTTAAAGAGTGGGGCCCTAATCTAATAGGACTGGCATCCTTATAAAAAATGGAAGAGACTGGGCGTTGTGGTGCATGCCTGTAATCCCAGCACTCTGGATGATGAGGCAGGAAGATTGCCATGAGTTTGAAGCCAGTGTGGGTTACATTGTGAGTTCAAGTCCAGTCTGGACTACAGAGTGAGACTCTGTCTCAAAAATAAGAAAGAATGTAAATGGGGAAGCACCAAGAGTACATGAAAAAAGAAAAGACCACATAAGGACACAGAGAAGGCACCCAGCTGCAAGATAAGGAGAAAGGAAGCCCTGGCATACTTGACATCCCAAAACCTTGATTTTGGTCCTTGTAGGCTCTAAAACTGTGAGAAAATAAATTTCTACTGTTTAGGCCACCTAGCTTGTGGGACTTTGTAATGACAGCCCAACCGTGGAGATTTTCATCCATGCAATAGCAAGAGAATACTATTAAGGAATGTTAAGGGCACTAACATATAGCTTGTAAGCTGCAATGAATGCTAATATGAAATTTTTCTGTCCTTCCTCTTGAGGAATGGTCAAGAGGCAGTGAGTTGAGTTGAATCCCATTTCCTTTGTAGCGCATCAAGACTGGGGTCAAGCAAACAGGTCAGAGAAAGTGTGCACACACACAGTCACACATACATAGTTATACACAGCTAACTGTACAAATATCCTACCCTCTACCTGCAGAGACTGAACAGAGAAAGTCACAGCAGATGTCACCAAGGCAGTTGCTAAAAGGCAATAGAGGCTGAGAATCTTGACCTCATATCTATCAGTGCTGACACGGACCCAGGAACCCTGGGCTTTTTCAGGTCTCTGGGCATGTCCTTAGACATTAGTCTTCTCTGAGAGGCTGAGCTCCTTCCTGCTCCAAAGGACCTCTCTGTGTGCAGTACCTGCCCTCACTGTGTGCCCCCCAGTTGGCATTTTTCTGGTCTTAGTCTTTTTTTTTTTTTTTTTTTTTTGTCTTTTTGAGACAGGGTCTTGCAGTGCAGTTCAGGTGGCCTTGAGCTCACTTTGTATCCCAGGCTGCTCTCAAACTTGCAATGATCATCTTGCCTCAGCCTCCCGAGTACTGGGATTACAGATGTACACCATCATGCCTGGCTCTGGTCTCCTTATTCTTGAAGCAGAAATAAGCAGCTCAACCTTTAGTAGATGCCCTAGGACTTTGATCATTTATTAAAAGATGATCCTTTTTCTTGTCTTATTTCTCTTTCTTCACTATTTCTGTCCTTTTCCCCTTTTCTTTCTTTTTCCTGGTGTCTCAGAATTCAGTGGCCAGAGACCAGCTCTTAACGGCCATCATCAAGGCCTGTGCATGTACAGGAAGGCATTTCCTGTAGCTGCGGCCTGGGAGACCCTGAACTTACTCTGATACCAAGGCCACACTTCCTCCTTTCTCCCACCTATCAGCATCAGAAAATCAGACAATGGGTTGAGTGCATTTATGCAAGAGGAGAAGTGGAACTGAAAATAAGATTCCTTGATTATTAGCTCCAAACTGCCAAATCCTCAAAGCCCAGACCAATTCTTCTGCCCCAGGGAAGTTACAACTCCAGGTTTCTCTAGTAACCAAAGAAATACATGAAGCTGAAGAAGAAAATCCATCCTGGATGGTGAATGGGTACTTCCCATCCTCTTTTTACTCTACAGAGATTTCGTCATTCTCTCACATCTCTCAATCAATTCCTCTATTCTAGACTTTGATCTCCCATACCATATTCTTGGACTTGATTATATTTCTGGCCCTTACTCTCATTAGGCAGTTAATGCCCTGTGACCTAGCTTAAATGCTTCCTTGTCCATGAAATGCCCATTAATCCTCAACTCAGAATAAATCTCTGCTTTGCTGTGCATATTCTGATCCTCTAGTCTAGAACCAAGCACACATGGGCCATGAATGCAAATCTGCCTCCTTTCCTCACAAAGGATCTTGACTCGGGAGATGAAAGCTCATTCCACTTTTCTCACATTTCTTGCCCTTGAAGGACCATGTACTTCATGAAGGGCATTGAACTGAACTGAAAGGAATTATGTTCTGCTTTTTATCTTTATTAGCCATCAAAGCTCCATGTATTCAACTTTCATCCCTTCCCCCGTTACGTCCCTACTCCCAGTGTTCCTGTTCCCTCATATACATCTAACCTCCTCTGTATCCTATCCCAGCAATCCGGGCCACCCCTTTCCCATATCATAGCCCCTTATCTTTGCTGCTGAGTTCCATTTTCAACCCCATCTTCATGAGGGATTCAAGAACTATCCCAGCTGGAATCTCTGTGGCTAGCGTACAGGTGATTGGGTAGTCTTGCCCATATTAGTCAAAGCTGGAATGGTAATAAATGTGCTGATGGCACTCCAATATACATCCTTTTAAAAAGGCATTTCCTATATGGCCAGATATTTGATGACAATAGCTCTAGACTAGGATACTGGGAAAATTCTGGGTTAGTAGGTACTTGAGTTCTAGAATTAAAATGCACCATTCTTCTGGACAAACACAGTGCACAGTCTGAGAATTTACAAAGCAACTTTGAAATCCAACCCTTTTGAAAACTGAGGTCTGCCTTCTCCCCATCACGCTGTGGGTGGTAAGTGGGGTGGTGATATGACTATGATATCGGGACTTCTATTTCTGTAATGTGTCAAGGATGCTGAGGAATTCAGCCCCCAAACTGAGAAATACAGAATAACACCAGATCCTAAATCATGCAGAGACAATGTACACCTATGTTGTGGGAGGCTGTGGAGGTGGGATGAGGGATTTGTCAAAAGTACCCCTCAACACAGGCCTGTGTTTTCTGCTTTAGCCTAGTTTCGTGGACCTCCAAAGGGAGAAAGTTTTGTCTCATTAATTTTTTAAAAATCAGTCTCTTTATTTCACCGTTCTGTTAAAGAGATGTAATCCTTCCACCTTGTTAGCACCCAAGCCTTGCCTTTCTTTCGTTTTCAATTCTTAGCACATTACTGAAGTGTGGCTACAGTCCTATAAAATAATGGAGATATAAATTATTTTCAAATATAAAGAAAGTATGTATTTCTTTATAAGAAATAGGACTTGTATCTCTTTAAGATAATGTTATCAGTAGTTATATATTCTTACATATCAACAATATTAGACAGGAATGAAATAGAAAATAAATTTATAAGGTAAATTTCAGGGCAACTTATGACCAATATCATCTACTGCTTGGATGCACCAGCAATTACCTCTGGTCCAATTGAGCAAATGGCATTTGCACGTCATGGGCAGGGAACGAGAAAGAGATAGGAGACAAGATGAAGAAGTGAGATTGTCCTTCTTACAAAGTTCTAATATTTCCATGTAAGGTACCTCCGATACTTCCATGTTATATCCAGAAGACAGACGAATATTAATCTCAGGCTACATTTTTATACAACGTTATGACTCAAAGTTGAAGAAGAAAAGCTAAGTATAAATACACAAGGAAAAACTGAAGCATTATTCTATTTATGCTAGAACCATGGTGATGTTTCCTTCAGAGAATGGTCTTTTAAAAAACACTAGAGAAGCTATAAATAGCAGCCACAGAAAAAGTTCTACACTTGAAAGACAGAAGTTTTGTATATGGGATCACGTGAAACAGAGGGTAGGAAAAAAAGGGTAAAAAGAAGAGCTTGGAAGAAAACCCAGCACCTGCTCTCCTGTAGCCATAAACAGCAGATAAGGAAGTCCACTCCTTTGACACACAGTGTTCCTTATTTCACACCGTGGACGAAAGCTCACTGCCTCTCCTGTTCAACAAGGGACAAGCTAACGATAGGATGCTGAGACCATTTTACAAGTAGCCACCGGTGACTACGCAGTGGTGATTCTCTTCTGCACAGTGGCTTCTTATCTCTTTCTGCAAGTATCTCAACCTGGGCTGCCTGCAGAAGAATGGAGAAAAGGAAAGGAGGGGACAGAATGAAACTCATGATCACAAGGGCCTGTTCTATTTGAAGGACATCTGATTCCACTGTGCTTAACATCACTTGTATCTCCACTTTGTTCTGCAACCTAAAAGGGACAGGCATTGAGGTTGAAGAAAAACATCAACGTTCTTTTGGGGGGGCTATTCCCTTAACCACACATCCTCTTTTCTCTGCTTGTTTCTTTCTGAGGTAAATATTTCTCTTTAGGAATCTGATTCACACAAGGGATTGGGATGAGTTGAGATCACTGACATATTTAACCAGAATAAAGGGCTAGTTAACAAAGTCTTTTACCAAAAATTAGCCCAGACCAGAGAACTCATAAAACTAGAACTGACTCTCAGAGAAATTATCAAACTACATCCTTTGGAAATTCTCTATTTATTAAGTATTGGCTGAGATTTGAGTTAAGAAAAGAAATCAAGTCTTAGTTCATAGAAACTTGAGGGAAAACAGTTATTTCAAAACTATGAGAAATGATGGTTCATAAATTTTATGACCCTAATGTAGAAAGTTTTAAGCATGAGCACGATACAAAAATGTATTATCTGATCTGATAGTGGACAGGGTAACTTACTATCATCAAACGATCACTGCTACAAAGTTGAAAACTAGAAGCAAACTTGACTACCATTTCTTCGCAGGCATTACATCTTATTTTTTTTTTTCCCCCGGGACCGGGGATCGAACTCAGGGCCTTAGTGCTTAGCGGCAAGCACTTACCCCACTGAGCTGTACCTCCAGCCCTCAGGCATTACATCTTAGACCAACTCACTGTGCCTGCGAGAAGTCTTTCATGGTGGGATAGAAAACATAACAAAAGAGAGTGGTCACAACTTTTCCCCTCAACTGTTTTAGGTAAAACAGTAAAGTTTTAACAATGAATATGAAAAAAAAAATTCTCGTTGGACTTTGTGCCAATTTCTCAAGGATAAGAAGATGATTTTGTTAGAATTGTTGGTTTTTCTGGCATTCCCCTTGTTTCATAGATTGAAAAGCGAATAATTACTTGTGTTGAGTTTGATACGATGGTGTTCCTGAGTTATTAGGTCATCCCTTCTAACTTTTCTCAGTAACCAGATCAACACACACGTTCTTACTCTGCCTTGTGAATAAAAGTTCCTGTGAGGCTGCCCCCATGTTCTGGTACCACACCACAGCCGCCATCGCCACCACTACAACCACATCTTAGCTCTCACGCCAGAGATAAGACAATTGCTGTCCACAGAACTTCTGGCATGTCGTGCCTCTTTAAATAGCTGACATCTGGAGGGACGATCTAATACTTGTTACTTACACTCCACTCAGCATGAACGGAGGTTGGCAGGGAATTTAGCAGCATGTCTTATTTTTAAAGTATCTCACACCTCCTCCTCACCCTCCCTGTTTTCTGAGAGGGATTTCAGCAGTATGCTCTGAGGTGGTGCTGCGTGAGCCTACTACTTTCTTCCCAGACACACAAATACTTTGAAAAGAGGGCTCGAAGCTCTGATCTAATGCCAGGGTGGGCCACCCAAATGAAATACAAACAAGACAGCTGCCAAAACTCTTCATTTCAGGCATAAACCAAGACATGAACCTCATAAACCTAAAACCAGTCAGGCAGGCACTTGCTTTCTCACACACACACACACACACACACACACACACACACACACACAGGCTTTAAATCCTGACTTTCAAAACTGTTCCTAGTTCTTTACTCCTCTTCTTCCAAAGTAAGATCATTAGCAGGTTAAGAGAATTAGGTTGACTTGACAAAATGAATGGGACTTTTTAATTCAGCCGTGACCTGACAAAAAGCCACCTGCTCTGCTTCCAGCAGAACAGGTTGTCCAAAAGATCTCCTTTCCAATTCATTTCAGCTGCTGTGAAGTCATATGCACAAATCTAAGGAGATTAATGCCAGGCACATAAGCCCTTGGGGAGCTCGTGTCCCTAAACAGGGAAATTTACCCCTAATACTTAGTACTTGGTCTTTGGGCCTCAGAAAGCAAATGTAAGTAAAAGGTGTGTGGAGGTGCTAGGGGGAGCTCTGCTACAGGAAATGGCATGGGGCAGGGGTGGTTCAGCAGGAATAGGCAGTTCCTCTGTATTGCGCACAACGTGTTAAGTGGCATTACAAAAAAGTAAAGACGCCCAACATTCTAATGACAACAGTAATTATTAGAAGTAGTTCTAGTGAAAATGACTCTAACAGCTTAGAGATTTTACCTTTCCTTGAAACAGCTCACAGCAATTTATATTATCAAACTCTGTAATTCCTCATAGAAGTCCTGTAAGTGGCCAAACTGTTCTTATGAGAGGGGAGTTTGTGTGTGTGTGTGTGTGTGTGTGTGTGTGTGTGTGTATGAAAGTGGGTGACAGATATAATGGTATTCATTTAATATAAGGGCAGTATAATACTCAGCCTCTAATTATCCAAAGAAGACTTATCTTTCCTTTTTCTAAGAATTACTATTATTAAGGACTCTCCTATGGGGCAACAGTATCCTAAGGCAAATATTCAACCCTAGGTTGCAAAAATCAAAATTGGAGAACTTGGATAGAATCACTTTTTGCCTCAAAAGCATAGGGTACCAGTCTAAGGCAGCACTGCCCATCTGATTCTGGACTAGAGACTTAAAATCTCCTGGAGAAGAAGATGTTCTGAGCATTGCTCTTCAGCCACCCCAAGTCTCCCTGTGTGCCAAATTCAGAGGCTATGATCCCACCTGTATAAAATGGTGCTGAAAATTACACTTAAGCGTTTGGAGATAGGCAAAGCATTAAGGTTTACTATCTCATTTTTTAATCTGGTTTAACCCTAACAACTTATAGTACCTGTATTATGCACACTGTACAAAGGAGGAAAACGTACTTGATCTTAGAAAGATCAAGTAGCTTCCCTGAGGTCCCAAAAGGATTAGATGACAGAATTTCAACCTAATGCCTCTAGCTCTGGATTTCACACACTAATCCTATACTCTGTACTGCCTGGTGAACCTCGGGCATGGTAAGCAACTGGTACACTTTAGTTAATATTATCAACTAATATTATCCCTTAATGCTAGGAATATCGGACTGACTGTGGAGAAGGTTCATAGTATCTCTGGAATGTTGTGGAAAATTCCTTTCCAGCGCCATAAAGGTTGGCAGCATTGTCCAACCAGATGGCCTGGGCCACTTCCCAATAGTGTGACTTTGTGATTGTTTCTGTGTAATAAACTTATGAAGACTGAAAAAGAAGACTTTAATTTCAGAATAGGGTCAAAGTATCCAAGAAAACTCCCAGAGAGAAGAAAACTTGAGTCACATCTTTAAATGGTCAGTTATGAAAGAAAAAGTATCATTCTGTTCCAATGAGACAAGTCTTAGACCAACAGGGTCCTCAGACAT
The DNA here is from genome assembly GCA_004027595.1 of Dinomys branickii. Taxonomy (NCBI): domain Eukaryota; kingdom Metazoa; phylum Chordata; class Mammalia; order Rodentia; family Dinomyidae; genus Dinomys; species Dinomys branickii. The sequence goes on along the minus strand of PVLD010001894.1, from coordinate 74,702 downwards.
GGGAATGAAAGAAAACTTGATAAACAACAGTACAAGAATAAAGTGAAAGAGAAGCGACCTCAAAGCTATATATACATATAAAGAAAAAGAAAAGAAAGTGGAAATGAGGAAGAAAAAGGGAACAAAAAAGGGAGGGAGGAGTCTCCCAAAGGACTAGCAATGTTTTCGCTGGATGACCTCTTCTGAGGCCTGTACTGCAAGACAACTATCTCCTCACTTAGCTTTCTTTTCCTGTCAACTGATGCCAGCTTACATGGTCTGAAGCCAACAGGATAATGAACTCTGCTTGGGAGAACTGCCCAACCTTAGGCAGTTCCCGTCTTGGCCTTGTTTTGTGCTCATCTTTTGCAAAATTTAAAGCAAGCAGAGCCTCCCTATAAAGCAAACAAAGAGACATGCTTAAAGTTTTGCCTTTTTTCTACCTGAACCCACAGAGTGAGGAGGTGAAATATTCCTTTCCAGTGTCTACAATTGTTTCTGAAAAGCCACCAAGCAACCTCATTAAGTAACAGTCTCTGCAAATGAGCTGACTTTCCTCATCACTTGAGACCAATTGCTCTTTTTTTTTTTCTTTTAACAGATAACAGACGGCTGAAAGTGTGTTTCTGTCACACAATCCTTAGGATCAACTGAGATTAACAAAATATTCTTGGGAAGTCATTGCAAGCTATGCATTCTTGTTGACTATGCATTACAACAGCATGAACCATTTAGCCCAGCAGGGAACAATTGCAGAAGAAGGTCTTCAGATAGCACCTAGCATGTCATGGGAAGCATATGGTATTCAGACCTTCCTCCTCTTCTTGTCTGAAGGAATAGGGATGACAAACAGAAAAGAATTCAGATCCTGGAAGGGAAATGATGAGAGAAAGGCCTATTTATCTTTTTCCTCTTCTTCTTCCTCTTCTCTTTTTTCTCTTTCTCCTTCTTATGATCATGATGATGAGAATGATGTTATGATAGTGATGAAATGATTTCATAGTGATCAAATAAGAGCCAGTCCATGAGCTAAAACTATTCATTTATCAATAGAGTCTATGTAAAGGAACTCTAGTTTACCTAAATGCTTTGCGCATCCACCTGTGATGTTAGCAAGAAGTCTAGCCTCACCCTGGGATCTCCTTCTCCAGTTATTCTCTGTAGAAATTCCTGGGAGGGAGCTTCTCACTTCTACCAGATTTCCTGTTTTAGGCTCTCCAAGCCTGTGTGACCATCCTAAAAGCTTTCATTCTGTACTCCACTGCCGAAACATAAACTACTGTCTTTGAATGGCTCTTGTCTATGGCCTTTCTGTGGCCTGAGGTAAAACATTTCCCTCTGGGTCATAATACTGTCCTTTCAGAGGTGGTTCCTATGGAAAGCTAAAAGGACCCACGTGACACCTCTTTGCTTTGTAAACAACCTCTTCACAAACCACATAAATAATAGAAGGAAAGATGATCCTGGGATGTTCAGAAATAGCTTCAGCTTGACCTCCAGGACCTTGTCAATATCCAAGTCATGCTACTTGCACTAGCCAGTGGGCCAAGTCCTAACTTCACCCATGGTGAGTTTCCGCTGGGGAGCCCATCTTCTCTCATTGCTCACTTCATCAGGCCTTCAAATAGACTATTAGGAGACTGAACATCATCAATCCTCTGTAAACCAATGAATGGTGTTGGTCAACTTTTGCAGTAAGTCTTGAACCATTTTCTTCACAGTTAAGAAGTTCTCTAAATACTTTATGACAGGGAAGAGGCTCATTTTTCCAGAGAAGAGAAGAAAGTTATGTTCTAGATGCATAAGTGTAACAATCTTGCTGCTGACTTCACCGATTTCTACTCATCTGTTGCATTTGTCATTGCTTTGGGAGGTCTCATTCATTTCCTTCAGTGACTTATTTTGCCGCTAGCCTCTGAAATCCTGTCAATTTCCTTTTATACCTGAAACAATTCCTAATGTAGTATCTCTGGTCACCCCTCCTCCTTCACTTTGTACTGCATATACAAATACTGTCTATTTACTTACATCTCTCTTAAAACCTAATCTCCTCCAAAAAGATCTTTGAAAAACCAAATCATGCTAAAAGGAGATTCTACTACAACATTAAGGTAATAATTGGTATAATGGCAGGAAACAAGATGTCAATCACTAGATCTAAAAGAATTCAGAGACGATTGTTTTCCATATAAATATCCCAGGTAATTAAAAAAGAAAAGGACAGAAATAGATAGGGTGAAAAACAAATGAAAAGTAAATAGATTTCAGCTTTCTGCCTGATAAGTCTAAGAGATTTCCTCCTGAGGAGAATTCTCTACTGATTTCAGAAGATAAACTCAATTTCTGACTATTGTGCATTAATGTTATGCCAATCAGCTTGACGTTCAAGTAAACTTCATTTGAAGAGATGTAGGTACAGACATCTGATTTACACACTCTAAATGGGCAAGGCCTTTGGTCAATATATTAGGAAATAAAACACTCTCTTTTGGAGTAGGAAGGAATTAGCTACCAAGTGTCATACATTCCACATAAAGATGTTGTCAGGTAGGGAAAAAATAGGCATAAGGGTGAAATGAAAATTTCTCATTCCCAAATTTTTCTTTAGTTTGTCTTTCATCATCCACCTAGAAATAAATTTTCACCAAGACTTTACTCTGAACTATATTGTTCCATATTTTCCCTCCTGATGCCCTCATGTGAATTATTCACGAGATCAGCTCCTAACCCTAAATCCTGATCTAGATCCATGATCTCATCCAATAATCTGAGCTATCACCACCTCCTGAATCTCTTTCTTAAGATGACCAAAACTCAATATTTTCTGGACTATGTTCAGCCCCCCAGTTTTATCCCAAACTTATTTGTGTGCTTGCATTTTAGTTCAATATATCATATTTTTTCCCTTACTCAGACTCAAAACTCTAAGTCATTCCTTAGTAGGTTCCCTTTACTACACCGCAGTATATTACAGCACCGACTGTGTGCACAGCATCGTTGTTCTCTGGCTCCTCTTTCCCAACCTTAGAACCCAGTTTAGGCCTCCATATATTTTTATAGGAATGAATACAATGGCACATTAATGCAGTTCTTAGCTGCCAACCCTTTCTTGAATAAGGCCTGTTAAATGTTTCCCAGAGAAATCTTCTTAATGCATAGTTCATATAAGTTCACTCCTTTGAATAAAATCCTTCAGTGACCACTCATCGAGTACATGTAGAAGACCCTAATTCTGCTTTATGGTATTAAAAAATTATCTACAACATAACCCGTTTCTCTCGTTTTCACTATACCTTTCAATTTAACCCCGCCCCAACCCGGCCACCAGACCATGTACCATTTATAGGAACAGACCCTTTATACCACTTCCCTATCTTCATTTTTGGACCTTAATGTTTGACAGACATTGTACCAAGTGCTACATGTCAAAAATAAATAAAAAGTTCTTTCCCTTAAGCCATATAAAATCTGAGATATACAAATAGCTGTAGCTCTCTCAAGAGCTTACTCAAATGCTACCACTTACATGAAATTGTAGCAGAGTTCTCAATCAGTATTTCCCTCTTCTGTGTGTTCCTACAGCACAGTCTACTTCACTAACCGAATTTTTACTTTCTGCCGTAGCAATATAATTATTGGTAGCTGTGCTCTCCCTCTACTAAATGTATTGAGGCACCATATGGTAGATGCACCAATCATGGTTTCTGAGAAGTGAATCTGAGATCTTTATCTGCCTATACCACTAACCAGTTTCTTAACTACTTGGTGTTGTGGTTGTCTTTCTTTAATAACAGGATAATAATCTTGTTAGTGACTTGTGAGAATTAAACAATTACTTGTGAAAGCTCTAAAGATATTTGTAGGAACCCGAAAAATTAGTTCTCCTCCCTCTTTTCTGTTTTGAGTATAGGAATATTTATTTCTCCCTTTTGCTCCAACTTTTTGTGGAGGCAAAATCAACTTTCATTTTCCCAAGTAATTTTTGCACACTTTCCATTTCCTCTATCAAGCTCCCCCACCTCATCGTTCATCCATGTATGTTTCCTCACTCATTGTGCTTGTACTTCTGAGTGTACACACTCATTAATGTGTTATGATCTTCCAGTATTTCCCTCACAGGAGGGAAACTCGGCTCTCTGTGAGTTCTTTGATTGTTAATGCACACTTACCATTTTTTTATTAACTGAAAATTTGAGCATAAGAATATTCACCACATAGGTAGATCTTTACACAGAGCTTATGATCATCATAAAACATTTTCGTATTTCAAGGCTTCCCTCAGCTGTTGGGCATGCTCCTTGGGTTGGATACATTTGCTCTCTCCCAGGCCTATCATCTCCTCTTCCCTGCCCTGCAGTAGAAGCTGACTTCTATCAGCTCCATGAGCCACATCTCGAAATGGTCTTGCTCCTTGATTTCTGGTGTATTTGGCCAGGGAAGGACTCAGTATAACAACAGGTCAAAAGTACGGTATGTACTTCAATGCAAACTATCCTAGTAAATGACATATTGCCCTTAGTCCCACTGCAAATACCACTGTCACTCCACACACACTCGAGCCATCCTCCTTGCCACTTTCTGAAGCAGCCCTGAAGCTCTCCCCTTAATATCTCTAAGATGTGTGATCGAAACCATCGTGAATGCTGCTGCCAAGTAGAAACACAGACTTGCAAGGACACGACAGTGTGTCCGAATTGTCAGCAGGGAAGTTCTGGCGCCTCCCCAAAGTCAAAAAGCCCAAGGTAAAGGTGTTGAAGTGACTCAGGACATAAAAAGAGGCCCAAACAGTTTGACTAGAAAGGACTCACTGAAGAGGACGTGCAGCACTGCTTAGGAAAGCAGTGAGAACGATAAAAGGGTTAAGTGCGTGAACAAATACAGGGAACATTTTGAGGGCCATTCCTTGCGGTATATATTTATCTTAGTCACTTTCCTCACCCCTGGGAGACACAGCTGTGGACAACTGCAACCTGAAGGAGGAAAGGAGAATTTTTGCTCACACTTTCAGCAGATGCAGTCCACGATCAGCAGTCTCAAGGGCAGAAATGCATGGTGGGAGGTCCTGAGTAATGGAAAGCTGCTTGTGGTGCATGGCGGCCAGGAAGCAGAGAGAAAGGGGAGGAAACTGTGAGGACAGTATGCTGATCTAGGTCAGGTCCCCTGTGCGTTCCAGCCAGGCCCAGCTTCCTAAGTAGTGAGTCAGCTATATTGTTCCCATAACCCACTCACCCTCAAAGGCCCCACCTCTGGGCACGTGGACCTTTAGGGAGTGCACTAAATCTCACCCATTACCATGTTTTCCTGTAATATATTTTTTTAATTTACAGACACACTTTCTAAGAGACATGAGGCATTTATATCTTCTTCCCAGAACCTTCTCTGATAGTTGGTGATGGTATCAGTAGCTGAACTCTTTTAAAAAGAGCCAAAACAATGCTGCATGGCCCTTTCTTACACCGCCACAGCTCTCCCTAAGCTCCTGCAATCTCTTTTTCTCCTTGACCATGCCAAGCCAAGCATAATTACTGCTTCTCACATTTTCTTATCTCCATGGCTTCACCAACCCTTACTCATTTTCTTGCCTTGAAAGGGATCCCGTCCTTAAACTCTTCATCTTCTTACCCCTCAAAGTACCACATGTTTTCTATGGAATCCTTTCATTTCCAAGTTACTGATTTTTTACTTTATTTGTTCAGTCAGTGTCTCTGAACATCTATTATATGCCTGCCACTATATCAGGCATTGGCTACTTAACAATAAACAAGCCCTACTTTAAAAATTAAAGGAGAAAATGAAATTATGATTGACTAGAAGAGAAATCCATGGAAATATGCTATTATGGCTCAGTATATAGAGTCTGTGGAAAGCATACAGAAGCTGTAATGGAAACATGGTAAAACAGAAGCATGGTAGGGAAGGGGAAAATGAGGTTGAGAGTTGGAATATTCCAGAAAAATTGAAACATGAGGGCAGGGGGGTTAATCCACACAAAGAACGGGCAATGAGAGGGGAAGAGAGAAGAAACCACCAAAGGCGTGTCAGGAATAAGGCCTCCTATGTGCAAAGGCCTGGAAGGCAGGTACAATGGGGGCACAGTCATTTGTTATGGCTAAAATCCAGGGCTGGGGTAAAGTGCGGTCATGCTAGGAAGCAGGGCGGAAAGCGTGCTGGCGTGAGCCTTCTAACACATCGGTATTAAACCTCAGGTCTTTGAAGGGTATTTCAGATGTTTTACGTGAAAGCAGAACATGGGAACATAATCAAATCATGTGAACTTAGAAAGTTCATTCGGGAGAGTGAATACTTCATAAGTGTGTGAAAAAGTGGGCGATGAAGTGGGCTGGGTAGGAAGTGGTGAGATGTGACCTCACTGTGTTTTTCGTAAAGGACAGCAAGCACACACATGCACACACACACAGGAAGACACAACTGAAGGTACTATAATACAGAATAACAGGTGAAAAAATCCCAGATTTCTGAAAGATTAAGGGTATTGGACTGTGAGTTTTAAAAAAGAAAGAAACTTATCTGTCAATGAAACTTTATACAAAAATATATACATAATATGAAAAGGAGGCAGGGAATAGATTGAATGAAAACAGAAGATTACAAGGCAATTCCCTCTTCTGGGACTGTTTCCATTTTAAAATAAGACTGGGAAAGGTAGAAGGGAACATATTTACTTTTGAAATGGAAAAAATTAAGGCGATAATTTTCTGCCAGGGAAAATATGTGTGGGGAACCTTGTTGCTCTGTCTTTGCAGAAAAAGACCTGCTGTGGAAAGTTCCACAGATGGAAGTTTGATGAATTTTCGGAAGTGGTCTCATAGATTGGGGACATGCACAGATTGTTTTATGATTGTGTGTTAATATGTTAATAAATGTTTCATTAATTTCTTCATAACCATTGCTTGATTTAGTGACTTTCAATGCAGAAGTGAAAAAATAAAATTGTAAGACTTGGAAGCAAAATCTTTCTTCTGGTCTATAAGCTGAAATCATTTAATAAAGTGCATCTTCCATTTAGAATAAAGACGTTTAGGTAGCAGGGGTTGGGAAATGGTAAAAAGAATATAACAAGGGAAGAAAACTAAATATTAAAATAATATAGTACTATTTTACGTAGCTAATCTGGTAGTATCTTTTCATTTCATTCATAGTACGGCTTTGCGATGCAGAATCCCTACAGATTTCAAGTAGATAATACAAACTCCTGGAGTGGAGTGCATTTAAGAATTCTGGTGTTTATAGGATAATAGGAAATGATGGGGGTTTGAGCTAACCAAAGAAAGTCTAAAATGACAAATACTGCTCTGCTACAGTAAATTTTTGTCCTATGGGAATTCAGGCTCTTAATGTTGCAGTGTCTTCCAATTTACCAAGAACAGTTGAATTATTTTCATTTCAATGCAAACTGTCCTATTTATAAATGTTGCTTTAAAATCACTTTCCAACCTTCCTGCAGAGCAAAGAAAGCTCTGCTGTAAGTCTGATCCAGTTCTGCTTCACAGAAATGCCTGGCACCAAACTTCAGGACAGAGCTAACCCACATCCTCCACTGTCTAAGACTTCTTTCTCCTTTCCAATCTCCTGACATTGAAAGAGAAGTCCATGAGGGGAGAAAAGCCAGCAGTATGTGTGTCACGCAAAGGTGTTAGGGAACGCGTAGGTCACAAAGGGAGGGAGAGGTCTGTGCTAATAAAGAAAAGGTTGTATTTGACCAGATGCAGAAGTTGAGTTTGTTCATAGCACAGGATTCTGTCTATGTAAGCAGAGCCTAGCACGGAGTTAGTTGATGCCACCTGTTTTTGCCAAACCTTTCCACTAGTGGGGACTTATTTGGCTTCTTGAAACTACTCCAAAAGTAAGTAAAATGGCATGTGGGAAATTCTGGAATTGGGAATCAACCAGCCAGGTTGGAAGAAAAATCTAAGCTCCTGAGGCCCAAAATATACCTAGCTTGGGCAAATTGTTTTAGCTGTGAAAAGGATGGAAAGAATTTAACCTCCCTTGTGATGCTGGCTATATTTTCTAGGCGTGAGAACATGGTAATTTCTGAAAAGTTTCTCTTAGAGCGTCAATTCCACCTATAGGGAAAAGGAATAGGAAAAGTACATTAACATTCACATACTGCAGTGTGAATAATTTTGTTAAAGTGTGTGTTGTTCTAGTTTTTGTGAAATGCTTTAAAAGGCAGAGCTGTCACTTTCTGGCAGGAATGACAACTTGATAAGAAAACAACTGACCAGAACCCTAGGACCTACCAGCCCTACAGTGTTTCTGTGTGTGCATTTCCCACATGGTACAGACTCTGACACATTACAAGTACAGTGCTGTACACCTCTCTTTCCTTCCATCTATCACTCCTTCTACTCTTTCAAAAGCAACTCATGTAAGTTTCTTTTTTGCTGCTTTTTTTATTCTAAAGAAAAATTTAAAAACATTAAAAATGATACAAAATTTTAAAACAAGATGATAGGAAATCAACAATGGTTGCTATATGGCATATTGTTATCTTCAAAGTAGTTACTCAGATCACTAGATAGAAGCATGCAAAATTGAAGAAAAAAATTAAGCATAACTGCTCCTTTCAATAAACCAATAGAAATCTGCGTAAGTTTCTGTGTGAGACAAATTGCACAGAGATGGAAAACCATGGACCCTGTTCTTTGTGCAAACTAATAGAGGAGGTAGAAATCAAAATGAACCAGGGCCCTTCAGAACATGAGATATATGACACAATGTGTGCTAGGTGTGCATGCAACAAATGTGAAACTTATCAGAAACAATTTTATTAGATTCAATTTATAAGGTATTCGTTATGTGCATGGCATGTAGCATAAACTCACTTAGTCATCAAAACTGACCTAACATGCACCCTTTGCTGCTCACTGATGGGGAAGCAGGTTCCGAAAGGATGGACATCTTGACCTAAATTACATAGGAACTCATTCATTCTTTTCTCATCTTTACACTCTACTTCTTCTATAGCCTCTCTTTATTGTCTCTTCTCCCCTTTCTCTTCTTTCTCGCTTTCTCTCTTCCTGTTTCTGTAAATTCTGACAATGGTATGAGATTATTGTGGTTTAGATCTAAAATGTGCCTCAGAAGTCTTGCACTCAGAAGTAGGCCTTTCAGAAGGTCATTGGATCATGGGCTCACTAAACTGATCATGGCTTATTTAAGGCATTGCTAGTTCAGAGGTGAATATACTAACTACTAGGAGGCAGGGCCTGGTTGGAGGAGCTGGGTCTTTGGGGGAGGTGACATAGAAGGATATATTCTTGTTATCAGGCTCTCTCTCCCTGCTTCTGTCTCTGTCTCTCTCTCTCTCTTTGCCTCCTTCCCGCCAACCGTTCTTCTCCCTCCTTCTCCTGTTTCCCCCTCTTCCTGCTTCTTGGTGTCCATGAATTAAACAGCTTTCTTCAGTGACACCTTTCTGCCATGACAGTTTTGCCTTAGAGTCAGCTGGCCATAGACAGAATCCTATGAGACCATAAGCTAAAATAAACTCCTATTCCTTTAAGTAGTGGGCATCACATATTTTTTCCTAATGATACAGGACTAATACAGACATACACAAAGTATGTACATATTCTTTGACAACATAATAAGTTCTATGTAAGTGGTGGCTATTACTTTGGCCCAACATAGAAGGTTTTTTAGGAGAGGTACAACCTGAACTAGATATTAAAAGATGTTCAAGTAAAAAAAAGTGACATTTTTCATTTTTTTGATTATTTACTAGAAATCCTAAAGATGAGAGTCAGGTACCTCATCTTTCAAACAAGGAAATTGATGCTCAGTAGGTTTAAATAACTGGGCAAGGGCCAAAGAGCTGGCAAACTGGAGACATGAGACGGACCTAAGTGCCCTAGTTCAAAGATGAACCTCATTCCTCAGTACTATTGCTACTCTGATGGCTTTTAGATCCAAAGATTGAAAATCCTAATCCTTGAGTAGTAAAAGCAGAGAGAAACACAGATAACACAGATAACAGCATCTTGTTAATCCTGGTCCCTGGAGTATGAGGTTTGCATTGGTGAGTTAAAAGACACATACAAACGAGCAAAGCTCATTACCTGTTCAGCAATGCTTCCAATCTGCACTTGCATCTTCTCAAGTAACTGGAATAAGTATAGGAAAGAAAGTGAACAAAGGAATTTCACGCAAAGTGTGTGTCTGCAGGAAGGTCTTCCTAAGGAGCTCTCTCCTTGGTGCATTTTGCTGTCTGTAAAGGAAGGGTCTGAACGGAGCCAGCGTGGATCTGCTAAGAACTAGTCCATCAATTATACTGAATACTCTGACAAACCTCTACTGCTCACAGGAAATTTCTTGACAGGATGCTAATAAATATACCTAACCTTGTTCCCCTCCTATATGCCAAATTTGCAGCATTCAAGATAAATAACAGGCAAGCATTATGAAGCTGAGCTTGACTTCTCAGAATTTCCAAAAGTCTCTGGCAGGTTAATGAAAGAATCCCCCCAATAAAAAAGGAAATGCTTGCCTTTAGAAAAGCACCAAAATTGGCACACAAAATGTTTTCCTAGTGGACCCGTTTGAAATGCTAGGGAGTACAGGATTGAAAATGGTCAGGTCACGGCTCATATGCTACCTTCCTAGTGCAGGGGTATGTTGGAGAAAAATGCGGACAACAGTAGAGCGCTCTGGATAGACACCATTATAAAACCCAAGGCACAGATCTTGGGATTGGTGTGTAAATAGTGAAGTTTATTTTCTACTCAAATAATTAACTTCCAGTTGCCAAAACAAATCATCAGCTACTAGAACTAAGTTCCTTGCTCAAGGGCAAGAGGTCCTTAGTGCCAAGAAGAAATAGTTTGACTTGAGAACGTTCCAGGGCGATAAACCACAGTCAACGATAGTGTGGCATCTTTAGCAGCTGAATTCTAGGCCCAGAGAACATGAGTTCAAATCTCTGTTCTCTCATTTGCAAAGTGTATAATGTGGTAATAATGGCAGTACAGACGCTACTGGATTGCTTTCGGCATAAGACTGTGATAATGTATATAACGCACTGAGCACTTAGTTCGACATAAAGTACATCCTTTTCTACATGTCATATTCTGAGTCGATTCTTGCCTTGGAGATTCCATCTTGATCTAACAAATCCGGGTGATCCATTTGCTTATCCACTGGTATCTTGTGCATGCCCCTATGTCCACACAAAATAAACTACATGTTTTTTTCATTGCATCTACTTCCTCCAGTAGATTATGAACTATTCAAATGTAAAGAATCTGAGTTTTTACACTGCATTGCACTGTATTTACCTCCTAGATCTAAACAGTACCTTGTGTGTAGGAAGTCATCATAAATGTTTGCTAAATGAACCAATGACTGTACTATCTTGTTTTGTTCATCTGGAATATGCAAAAGACCAATGTTCCAACTTCTGTGTTGAAAGGCCAGCTTTGTCGGGTTAATGTCCACAGAGATTTTTCTTTATTTGTTTTCCCTCAGTGAAATTATGGGGGGAAAGCAGCTTTAAGATCTCACATGTTACCAGTATAATTCCCAACAATGGATGTAAGGTGGGTCATGACCCACTGTAACGAGCTTCCCCTGTCACCGCCTCAGCATAGACAGAGATATAATAAGCAAACTACAAGTTCCTTCCAAAAGATTCTTCCTTCCAGGTAAATGCAGCTAAAAAAGAAAACTTTAGTATGTCGGTCCCTGAAAGATTGGACTGATGCAGCTGCATGAGGTTTTGGTTCTTCAGTTGTGTACCTCACAATTCCTAATGACCTTGTGAGAAGACAGGAGAGGAACATCACTGAACTAAGAAGAAACACCATGGGTGCCCTGGAGCAAAACTGCAGCTCCTCTGGGAAGAGCTTTCATGTGCAAGTCCTCTGGGGAAGGAACATTAAGTATTCTTTACCTCGGAGTAAGAGCCCTCAGCCCAGCTCTAGGTCCAGCACAAACTACTACAAGTAAACCCCACTGATGGAATACAGAAGGAATTCACCTGAAAAATCCCACAGAGGTGCTTCAGCTCAGCATCAGAAAGGTCTTCGACATTTGCAAGAGTGAGAACACAGTAGACTGACACTGTTCCTGGCCCAGACGTGCGTGCTGCTGAGCCAGTGAACACACTCTCCTGCCTGGCACCTCCATTCTTGTCAGCCTGGCCTTAGAGCTGGCCTGCTGATATGTCCAGCTTATCTCCAGGATCTGGGCTATAACTCAATATAATATAGAACTTCAAAAAGTTAAGAGCTCATGCAGTTTGTACAACACACAATGGGCACAAATTACTGGCTGTCTTACCTTGGAAAACTTACAGGACTTATATAAGCCTTGTTTTTCTTGTCTGCTAAGTAGGTGACCATTATATTTAGAGTATGATTATGAGGATTGAGTCTTAAACATGCATTTAAAATGTATGTACATTTCCAGCAGAGGATAATTCTCAACTAATATCACTTGTTATTGATTTCATTGCTACAAACCAGTGGTGGTGACACTATGGCATAGATACTGCAGCAGGCACACAGCAAGTGAGCCAGGCCGCTCCAGCAGGGTCCCACCAACTGAACACTGGACAGCAGTGCGCACAGGGGCCGTGTGCATGCTTGGGAAGGGGCAGCACCAGGTGATTGATCACAGCACGATCATTACTCTAGCTGTGACTCCTCAGCACCTCAGAGCTTTTATATATACATATACATGTACATATACATGTATATGTATATATACATACACACACACACACACATACACACTCACACACACACATACACACTCACACACACTCATCCCTCGCTATATCGCATCCCAATTATTGTGGCTTCACGTGTCATGGGTATTTAAAAAACATGTGTCTAATTCTGTATCCCAGAGTTTTTGCTATATTGCAGGATTTTGCGGTATATAGGTCTTTATATAATACTTATGATCTAATTACTTTTGCCCCCAAATTTAATATACAAAAATATAAAATAGGTTAGTTCAAACATATTAAAGGAATATTAAATATAAATAAAATACAATATGTATTTCATCAGCAGATGAATACCGCACTGCACACAGGGAAACGCAGTACGCCACTACAGCTTGCGCAAGTTTGGCAACGTGAGGGTACACACGGCACACTATTGGCTGATGGAATGGAAGGTGATCAACTGTGTTCACAGCACTGTGTTCTGTACCTTAGGCAGTGACTGGCCTGGTGACCATAACATCGATCTGTTTGCTCTTCTGCACTGTGCTTGTACGTTCAGCATCTCTCCTTGCCCATTTCATATCAAGCATCCATACAGAATTTTACATGTTGTTAAAATTACATAGGCTTGCCCGGGGATATAGCTCAGTGACACAAGCTCCTGCTTGGCAAGAGCAAGGTCCTGAGTTCAATTCCTGGTACCAATAAAATAAAATAAAATAAAATAACAGATTTAAGAATGTAGAAAGTGTTTAAGAGCATATTAAGCATTTATAAGAGTGTGAGAAAGGTTCATAAGAGTGGGAAAGGTTTATAGGAGTGTGGGAAGGGTTTATAAGGCCTTAAAATATATATAAATATTAAAGTGAATATAATCCCAGTACTTCACAGATTTTCACCTATTGCAGGGGTCTCTGGAACGTAACTCTCACGATAGGTTGGGGGTCGCTGTATTTGCTTGGACTGGCTGATTTTAGCAGAAGCCCTCACAAGGTAACAAATGCACTCAGTTTCCCTTTTCAGAGTGGTCCAAAACCTGGTTATCAGTGGAACATTGCCCCCTTGTGTTAGTGGTCAGCAAATTCAAGAGGAATGCCAGTGAAAAATCATGGACTATTGATTCAGGGAATATCCAATTCGTTAGTGTTAACTAACAGTATTAGCTATTTAAGATATGGAGATAGATTTGTATTGGGTGCTTGCTTTCTTTTTAATTTTGTGATTTTGTAGACTCCAGGTCTTGAACATCAAAAGATGATTACAGCAATAAAAACAAAACAAAACAAACAATATAGAGAGTGGAATATCATTCAAAGAGCCCTGGAGAGAATCATTTGGAGTGATTGACCCTAACGGGGAAAGTGCTATGTATTCTGTGTAGTGAAAGTATTGTGTGTTGTGCATAGACTGCACTTTGACACCAACAACAGAAGTGTTGCTGAACTTAGTGAAACGGAAAGAAAAGCAACTATCTTCCCAACACAAATTATCTACCAGGAGTAAGCTTTCAAATTTCATCATAAGTAGCAAAACATGGTAAGCCCCTCTCTGATGGGGATTTTATCAAAATGGCCATGTTGTGTTTTCTAAACTAACACCTCAGTATTCAGGTTTAATTACAATGTTAGCACTGCATGATACATAAGTGGGTTTGGGACTGCAGTTTGGGCACTTGGTCTCTAAAAGTGTCACCATCACTGCTATACACATTTCTATTAGCCACTTTGGCCCTGACTCTCTTTCTGAGGAGATCATGATATACAGCGATTTAACATGGAGGTCCAGTTAGACTTCTGAAGGTGCTTCTTGTTCTTTCCTAATCAATTCCTGTACTTACTCCTCTCTCAGGATGCTTCTTGAAACCTACCCACATGGTACCACCAAGAATCCTAGTTTGATAAAAAGTGATTATCTTTACTATACAGGTTCTCTGACATTTGTATAATCCTTTTGAGTAAATTTATAGCTGACTTATACAGAGGCTGTGCATTTTCCAATTATGAATTTATAGAGAGGAAAGGACACACATACACACACATACACTCATTTTAGAGTATTATTACACAGACCCAGTTGGGGAAAACAAGAATTCACTGCTAGATTCTTGGCCTGCATGGCATGGGTATAATGAAAATGCCTATCAGGGAAAGTAATGTGTTTAATATTGCACTAGTCTTAAATATCAGCAGCAATTTCTGCATGTTGCAAATAATTCCATCACCTGCCCATGTTACACTGCTCTGTGTTTTATCTGTGGTGAGATGATATCAGTATATCAGTATATTTTTTATGATATTGATACAGGGAAGCATAATGGCAAGCATATAAAAGGGCAGCTGAAGATGCCACAAAGTTGCCAGAAGAAAATGCCATGACCTCTTGCTGGTGAGCAATGAATTTATTCCTTTCTTACCAAGGGTACGGACCAATGATGGCGAGGCGTTTACAGCTTTCAGTAAGACCAACAGCCTGCTGTGACATACACGCCATAGGTTCACCAGCACTGGTCTAGAGACCATCACAGATCTTGTGGTCCTGGTCAAGGATTTTAAAGAATGTAAAACAATCTAATGTATTTACAAAAGACTTTTCGGCAACGAGGTAGTATCTGGAAGGTGAGTAACAGGTGGAAAAATGAACGTATTATGTTCCAGAATGAACTCGTCAGAAAGTCCTAATAGAAGCTAACTTTAAGGTGTCACAAAGGAAAACATTTTCAGAAGCTACAGCACGATCACAGGGAATGGAAGCGGAGCTCTTTGCATTACACAGAATGCGTTCGCACCTGAGAAAACAGGCGATCTTGGATCTACATGGTGGTAACTCAAAAAATTAACAAAGACTTGGAGATCTTTCTTATTTCTTATTCACGGTCCCCCTTTCGGAGCTCTGTTGCCTTTTCTTTATTTTTTCACCCTAACTTCTATTCTAAGTGATCTTTCCACCTTTCACTTTTCCCTCTTTAGTTTATTCTGTCTAATCACTCACTACCGTCTTCTGAAAAGCATCTCAGCTCCTCCCGCTAACCTTCAACACCCGAAGCATTATTTGTTTTGCTATTCTCCACAATGATTCCTTTATACGTGTGTGCTTCAAACCAAGTAATGCATTTTGTTTCAGTGCTTACCCGACACCTTGTCATCACTGAGCTCATTTATGGTATTTCCTATTACTTGGATGCTTTCCTTTGTGTCTTTGCCTGTATAAAACCACTTTGTTCCCTGAGAGCTGGGTAAAATAGAAATTCCTTCATGGACATTTTCTGATCACTGTGGGTTTAAAGATTCACTGTTTCTAGAATTCCATATTTGGCCTGTATTTCATTGGTTCATCTTAAGTATTTGTAATGGTTGTTTGTGTATAGGTACTAGAATGCAGGGTCCGTGAAGACAGAGTTTGCATTCTCAGTCATGGGTCAGAAAGTGAGCCTAGCACAGAGTAGCCCTCAGTAAATGTTTGCTGAATGAATTCTGTATCTATTACTGATATTTGTATCTACTACTATCTTGTACCGTAGATATAATACATGCCCAGTAAATATCTATTGATAGAGTTGAGGCAAAATGTGTGCATGTGTGTGTGTATATGTGTGTGTGTGTGTGTGTGTAATATTGTATAATATATATATATATATATATATATATATAAAGATAAGCACAAAAAAGAAATAGGAAGAAGAGACAGAAAAGGGAAGGGAATATCCAATAAGCACAATAAAATCTTCTGACTTCTGAGAGTACTAACATTCAGGATATATAAGCAGGAGTAAAAACTTGGAATGTCTGGTGAGTACCCTTCTGAACAGGTATGCGATTATATTTCTAATTTCCTGGTCATTGGTATTTTTCTGTTGTGGAGTATGTATGTGACAGAGGACACTTTTCTGTAAGTTATTTCCACAGGGTACTTTTCTCTAATAGCTGAGTTTGTGAGCAGTACATACTAAAGTTAGATGGCTTCTAATAGACACTAGATGGGATACTGAATATGTCTTGTTGAAGCAAAGCTTACAGTAACGTTAAACAGGACCCAAATACCACAGAGGATGTTACTGATGCTAGCTTTCAGGATGTGGAGTATTTCAAGATGGTGAGAGGAGAATATTAGCCAAAACACAATTCCTTCTACAAGTAAGAGCCTATACCTGCACTATATTGGTCAACTTCCCCTTGCTTGGACAAAATTCCTAGAACCCACAAATTAAAGGAGGAAATTTTGCTTTGGTTCATAATTCCGGAGGTTTCAGTCCATGGTCAGCTGGCGGCAAAACAAAACAGTCATGGTGGTAAGGGAGAGTGGAACACAGCTGCACACTCCATGGCGGCCAGGAAGCAGAACATCCGGTAAAGCACCAATGAGAGACGGGCCCACCATACCCAAGCCCGCTGTGACCCACCACTCTAATCCTACCTCTGAATGGTGCACCCAGCTGTGCACATTAATCCACTTGTGAGAACAATGGGCCTGATACAGTCACTTCAACAGGAATAAACTGAGTCAAACTGACAGCTACGATTAACCGGCCCACACACTTGGACAATTTTGAGGACCTTTCCATTACCCACCACATTTAATCATCACAACGCCCACACGTGGCAGGCATGATCATTGTCTCCATTTCACAGAACAGAAAGCTGATCTTCAAATGTTAACGGACCTGTGTGTTAAAAGACAAGGTAAGGATTTTAGTCCACAAATAGAGCCCTCATTTTCTTCGTCTAGATCCCACATTCTTTCCTGCACCTCTGAGGTGCAGCTGATAAAAGTTATATTTCCTGGTTTACACCCATGTCTTAATTCTTGAACTCCAGTAGATACTCTGTAGAGGTTCATGAAAGAAAGGCATTTCCTGGTAGAGGGAATGCAGGAGGGCATGTCCAGTCTCTCTTTGCTCTCCCAGTGGAAGGAGAGGACAAGGAAACAAAAGCAGTTGCCTCTGCTCCTCATTCTCATAGCCAAACCTGTTGCCTCTCTGAACATATCATCTATGGATATCCGCTTCTTCAATGATTACGTTCTCCTCTTTGGATTTATTCACCTGCATTATTTCAGGTAGCATTGAAGTTAGATAGCTCTCTGTGTCTGACACCCCAAGGTAGTTGTCATTTTCCTTGTTATCTTCAACCACCAATGTTGCATTTGTGATCTTAATAAATGTATCACTTCAGCTAGCTATGAAGTGATCTGGACAAGCCCTGACCCTTTATTGAAAACACGTGTCTGAGTCTCATCCAATCAGCTCCCTGCTAGTCTCCTTCCCCCCGTTCTGCATTCTTCTATTGCAATGAAATGTTGAGATACAACTTGATTTTAATTAATTTTTCAAGCCTCCACTGAAATTTAACAAAACGTTACAAGTAAAAAAGATAACAGCACCCTTGTGACATTGTGCAGTATAATTAGTGTGCAGCAAATTACATATATATCTACAAATATATGTGGGTATGTTTGCAAGCAGTGAATTTTTAGCAGATACAAATGAAGGAGGAGAAATCTTGGTTCATGTCATTTTGTTATACACAGATTAACACACTTTAATAATAAGAAGCAGCAACCTCCAGGCAAAAAGACAGGTATAAATTCCTCTACTCCAGGTAATATTTAATATGTAGTTATTGCTATCACCAATGCTGATGGAAAGAAGAGGATTTTCACATGCTTGAAAGTGTTCCTCTAAGCTATTGAGTGCTTAGTGGTTATTATTAGACAGTGGCTAATATTGGACAGTGTTGATTTATCAGCAGGTTATGGATTCATTTATAAATATACACACATAAGTGTGGACAAACTTTAGATACTCTCTCTGTATTTTATAAATTTAATGCCTGGAAATAACACATAAAGTGTTTCCTTGGATAAATTTGCGGGAAATAGTAGGAGAGTGCAAGCAGGTGTGTCTGTGGTACCTGCATTTGACACTAATTTGGAAAGCCAACATCTCAGATTTATAAATATATCTCATCTTAGACAGTTTCAACCAGATATTCTTTTCCACTTTCTCTCATGGCATCATGAGAGGATATCAACAAAGTATGCTTATTATTACCATATTCTTTTGCTGAGCAAAAAGTACAGCAAATTTCTATTAGCCTAAATATTATTGGGAATTTCAGAGACTATTACTTTTTGAGAAGCAGGAGTTTGGGAATATGAAACATCAAACAATAATTAGATATCATAATACTTTATGAAATGAAACCAAAGAATTCCACAATATCCGAATGTAATCCTGTGGCTGAATTCTAAATGATCTCAAGAAATTCTTGGCCTCCCTCAAAGCACTTCACTTAGGAGGAGAGACATGCAGAGTCTGAGTATAATCCTTGTTCTTTGGTGTCTGTTCATTACAGAGTTATATTTCCCGGCCTAATCATTCTATGCCATGATTGGTTTTTAATGTGGCTTCTAGAAATCCATACTGCGCTAAAGGTACACTGCGCCTTTACCTTTCTTTTGACGTATGTTTTTGGTTCACAATTATTTTTCTCTTGATGGACTTTTCCACAAACCCAGCCAATGCTGACAGTGCCTCACTGTAGAGAACAAAGTGAATAGGTCATAAGAAGTAGATGTAAAAATAACAAGATCAAATCAGAACGAGGTAGTGAGTGGGATCAGATATAGATGAGAGACGCTGGCTGGAGATGAGCGCATCTACTTTTAGACTACAAGTAGTTTCTTCAGAGTTAGACCTCACTCTCAGATAGTGTAAAGGAAATACCATTTCAATGATACTGTGAGAATATGAGAGATTGCTTCATGGCCAAATCTCATAGCAAACCAAGAAACAATAAACGTTGCTTACATTTCCCCATTATTTTCCTCTTATTATTGTCTTCTACTGTCACACATTAACGTTTTTATTGGATACTCAAAAGTAGGGATTTTGCACAAATATAGGTACACTATCTTTCAGAAGGCATGAAAATGTCCTAAACAAGTGAATACAAACTGATCTTTCAAAAATCAAATACTGAAAAGAAGAACTATAAGACCAGAAGACAAAATAGGAGAGGGAAGTGACTACTGTTTATAATGTTAAAACATATTACATATCTTTTCAGAAATGGCTTACATTAAAAAAATTGTTTGAGTAATATTTTAATGCACTTGATAAACTGACTTTAAAAGGAACTCCACCTAGAACACTGTATAATTAATTACTACAAATGAGCACTCTGTTTAGCCGGATTTGCTCATCTTAGATTGTTTTTTTTTCTCTAGTGTAGTATTTGCTAAAGTGTGTTCCCAGGAGCTGGAATTTAATAAATATTCTATTAATGGATGTTACACAAGTGAATGGTCACATGCATTTTGGAAGCCTTGAATTAAAGAAGATTAAAAAGATGTGTTTATTACAAGATTTTGCAGAACTTTTAATTTACTAATATGTACTATGAATATCTAACAGAAAATGGTACTAAATGGCCACTCCCTCCCTCCCCTCCCCCATATATAGCCTTTCTCTTGGAAAAAAAATATATATGTGACACTGAGTATTTTCTTTGCTCTTATTTTCAAGGACTATACCATAATAGTAGTATTTAAAGGAAAGTATTTAGCAGTGTAATGACTTTTTTCTTTAAGTGAGGCCACCAATATATGCACAGCTATTAGTGTGTCTAATGCTAAACTGACAGTGATAATTCTCTGTACCATTTTGTTTCTTATACACTTGATAAACTGACTTGATTTTTTTTTATTTTTATTTTTTTATTATTTTAAAAGTCAAAGCACAAAAACATATTAACAAACAGACACAAAGTAGCATAAGAAATAGTACAACCAAAACTGATTTACAGACAAGGTGACAGGGACTCAACAATGGTTGTTGCTTTACCTGTTGATAACTTCGAAGTGTATATTCATGAACACAGATACAGACATGCAAAATTGGTCAAACAATTAATCATCCCAACAACAGAAAAAAAAGAATAACAAAAAAAGATAAAACTGACTTTAAAAAAAAAAGATAAACTGACTTTAAAAGGAAGTACAAACCTTTAGGTCCTAAACTGACACCTTTTCACTCCTACAATTGAAAGCATTCTCTGTTTTGTAACCATAGCACTATTCCTTAAATGATATGTTTAAATATTTCATGAATCTTTTCCTTCAAAATTATTTAGAGTATTCCTTCATATCAGGTCTTTCATTAAGACAAACAGCAACAACTGTAAACTTGATTTGATCCAGGGAATATTCAGGAATACTGAGGCAGACAGCTCAAAGTACCTCCTGTTCTTTCTCATCTTTCTATGATCAACACAGGGCTTGCCTCTGTAGTGTATTAGAAATCTCTGTACTGCTATAGTTTTCTGTAAGAATCAGAATTTTCCTAGGGGTTTTCTAAGGTAGAAAATTTCTAGGTCTTTCTGAACACCACCCAAAGTAGTTAGAAGTCTCTGTAGGGCTGCAGTTTTCTAAAAGAACCAAAATTTCCCCAGGCATTTTCCAAGGTAGAAAATCAGTAGGTCTTTCTGAATGCCACCCAACATTGTTAGAATCCATTATAGGCCCTTAGTGTCAAACTACTTTGTCTATATCAAAGGTAAGGTGGTATGAAGATCTGTATAATGGACAGTAGAGGAATTGAGATGGGAATGAGCACACTGAGCTGTGCTGCAGTTTATTTGATGAACTTTCCAGCTCTCTCCCACTGAGCCCTTAGAATTATTTATCTTTGAATATCTACCGCTGTCCACATAGTTGACTTTCACCTTATGTTTGTTGAAGGAATTAATGTAGTCAGTGAACTAGGGATGGCAAAATTCCACCTCCATTGACAGTCTTAGGAGAAAAATTTCTAACAAGAGTTTAAGGCAGTAAGGGTGCCTTATTGGTTAAAATGGACCTCTGCTTTCAGAGTGGACAGGTATAATGAAATTTATGCCACAGAATATTCATGAGGATTAATGAGCTTATTTTAGGAAGGTACATTGTGATCCCTGGAGGAAACATGAAAAGATTTTAAGTAGTTTATCTTTAATGAATCACCATCTCAGTTGTCTAAATACAACTCTGTCTCAACTGTTATTTACTTTGCTGTATATTAAATAGTATCCAAGTATAGCATATTGTGTCACAGGTTCATATTTTATACCCTGTCCTAATGAGGTACTACAAGGCAACTTTATGATAATGGAAAGTTAGATCCTGCACTTGACTTATGTATCAGTAGGATGCTAATGGGGAAAATGTTTTCCTGACCATTGCAGGTAATCAGTTTATTCTCTGGAGCATGAGATCTGATTACTCTTATCTATACTTCACACAGTTAGGATCTGTCATCCTAACTGAAAGACACTCTGATGTGCTACATGTGATTTAAAGAATTTCTTCAGCTAGAAAGCAGGTGTCACTGGCAGACAGCAACCTGTAAGGAAATTGTAGGAAGAGATGCAGTCTTACATTGAGAATCAATACCCAAGAAATAGGAAGCATTTTTGTATAACATTTAAAAAAGAAAAACCTCTTCCTGGAGATGTATAAACGGGACGGGTGTTTAAGCCTTTAAGAATGAGGTCCTCTTTTGAATACAAATTCAATATAGTGGAAACCTAGATATCAGTTGACTCAACAATATTTTTGCCTTAATAATCATCTTGAAGTATCTGGTAGAAACTAAAAAGAGAAAGGGGTGGCCTGGTAGGATGACAAGAGTAGCAAAGGGTAGGGACTCCAGGTGCCAGAGGAAAGGGGACCTATTCCCTCGTCAGAGGCACAGTCAGAGGCACAGTGTAATCCAGACTCTAGTGCTCTCCTGACATGTCGCCTGAGCCAAATTGTTTATCTGTTTTGCACTCAGTTTTCACCTTACAGCATATAAACTACTCTTTACTTTTTTTCTCTTCCCAATTACTTCCCTAAGTATGTATGGCCTTCATTGAGTTCAACAAATTAGTAACTAATTAATTTTTAATGCTGAGGGGTTTCTGTTTTCTTTTTTATTTAACTGCAAAAATGTCAATTTTCCTTTTCTATCACCCTCAAGCCCCCAAACTACTACCTTTAGTGTAATCTTTTCTTTCCAATGGGAGAGGAATTTTAGTTACTGCAAATAGAGCACTACCATTTCATGAAACAGCAGCCGGCTAGCTTATGCTTTAAGGGTGGCTTATCTCTTCAAATCAAGGCATGCTTCTAAGACAAGCTAAACAGTTGCTAGTAAGTGACAAAATGGAGAAGCTATTCTTTCTGTTGCTAAATTAGCAGAGAAGTCAAACCATATTGTCTATGTAATCATCGAGTTCCCCTGACTCTTATCTTGCAGATCTGAGCTTCAAGGAAGCCCAAATGGAGGGCAGCATGGCTAGAGAAACAAATGAGTGTTGCCAACCTCCATCTCTCTGACAGATGAGGACCTAAGCACTCTGTCCAGGTAGTGGGACATTTTTACAGCAATCCTGACTATGATGTGCTTGTGAGGTGGGATATAGGGAGGCTATCTGGCTTGCCCTTCTGCACCACCCATCATTCTGACACTAACAAACACCAGAACGGCTTAGAATGCAACTTGGGACAAACAAATGCTACGTCAGCCTTTTCCAATGGGGAAGGCAGTCATATTAAAGCGAGCAACGCCCATTGGTCTATTCACATCTATATGGACATTTCAAAGAGCTCACTCCAGCCTCGGGATAGAATTTTAGTTCTTTCTTTTATTTAGTGTGATAAGGGTACATAAATGAATCATAGAATCATGATAGTTCATTGATGTAGTCCAGGAAAGCAAATTGTTTGGTCTTCCTTTTGGACATCATATTTGTATACCTAAAGAATGGGAAATTCCTTAGATATAATTAGCTGAGGATCATAAAATACTCTAGGACAGTGATGGCAAACCTATGGCACACATATCATGTTTTTGTTTTTCTTTGAACACAAAAGGTGTTAATGTATGAGTTGTATTTTCTAAACTAAAACATCGGTATTCAGATTTAATTGCAATGATGGCACTTTGTGGTAAGTAAGTGGGTTTTGGGTTGCAGTTTGGGTGCTCATCTCTACAAAATCCATCATCACTGCTCGAGAATATTTAAAAATACAAATTGGATGCCTGAGGTAAACACACCTTCCACCACAATGCTCGTTATAGTGTCCATAAACACTCTCAATATCTTCTGTCTGCTGAGGAAAGGGTAAAATGCTGGACAACCATTGGCACTTCATTTTATACGTGAGTAAATGACATTGACGAATATTGAATGCAGAAGATCATGTTGCTAGTGAGTATCATGGGCCTCAGTAGCTCTCAATCTTTTGGTTCCAAGGCAAAAATCCTCTTTAGGTTTCAGTGTCCTACTTGTAACTAGGAGGGAGCGAGTAGGTAGGAGAGGGAAAATCAAAGATGCTGGTTCTATGATACAAATTAATTAGAACAATAATCCCCATGGCCAGTGAACTTTTAATGGAGTAGGCTTCGGGGCTGCAGCTGCTCCCATGAAGGATTTAAAATACTTTAAACAAGAGCAGATGGTGAGAGCTGAAGCACGTGGTTTCAACTTGTGGCTCTTGCTCTAAGTGGCTAATTCACAAGGCGGAAGTTAAATCAGGCTACCTTATTCCTCTAGGGAATGAAATGGCCATCACTTCCACATTCAACCTAAATCTTGTTCATAAAGCTGAGATGTTGTGCTAGAAGCCCTGGCCAGAAAACCCTGTGCCTTGAAGGAGACAGGAAGGGACCCCTGGGAGGCTCAGACCCTGGCAAAGATACCAGCGTCTGGCTTTGGTTACATGAAGTGGTCATGGTCACACATAGTTGCTCCTCACGTCAGACTTCTTTCTTCAAAATTCCTACCCAGGAAATCTGCCCTCAATTCTTTTGGGGGGGGAAACCGAACTATTTCCAGTCTATTGTGGGACTTTTTCCTAGAAACTTTTCCTTTTCCAGAGGCTGCTTTAAAAGGCTGGGGCCAAGTCCAGACACACAGTGCAGAAGATTGCTTCATTTAGTTACTGGGGCCTCCTAATGGCTCACCTCTGGGTATGTGATCAGCCTTTTTCATTCACCTAACAGGATCATTCTCTAATAAGGTGCTCATTTGAAGAGGTTTCCCCACAGGGCTGCTCTCTGTGAGCTCCTAGGACTGCTGATAGGACAAGTGTGCATACTGAATACTCACGCCTGCAAACAGCTTCCCTCCCCCTTTTGGTCTAGCAGCTCTTCAGCTGCTTTAAGGCTCTCGCTGAATTAGGTCTACACAGCACAGGCTCGCTGCTGGCAGCACGGAGGAGGAAAAAGACAGACACACTAGGACAAGACAGACAGCTGGCAAATTATATCCAAGTGTGCTGCTGCCCAGGGGGAGAGCAGGCCTGGCTTCCTGGGGTAATCCATCTTCCTGACACTTCCCCTGCCCAGAAGTTGGTTTTCTCCAGCACATTCTGCTCCTGACAAACAGGCCGGATCTGCCCTTACTCCTCCTTCCTGCTGACAGCAGAAGAGTCACCCCTAGAGAGCCTTCAGTACTTACCTTGCTCATGATGCTGCTATTTATCTGCCATCCAATTTATTGATAATTATCAAAGACTTGAGGGACTGCAGTGATTAGATAAAAGCATCTGGTTAGAGCTGGATGCCACTTCATATTGAAGTTTCCCAAGGCCATTTGCACCTTCAGCCCCACTTTAAATCAAACAAATGGGAAAAGCCTAAGCTGAGCCTCAGAACACAACGGATACTCTGTTCTAGAGAAGTGGGACCCATTGGGTGTTAAATTTTATTATAATTAAACAGATTTTAAAGGCACAGAAATCTTCTAATATGCTTCCTGGGGATGGTATCTTAATAAAAAGGAGGAATTATTCTATTATTCTATAATTACGATGTTTATTCATGCAACAATAATGTCAATATAGGGATGAGAAAAACACCGTGATGGAAATTAGATTAATCTCAGTCCTACTTACGACCAGGCAGCTAAACATTTGTGCATTTTTTAAAGTCTCTTCCTTATCTTCTCTGGGTTTAGTCTGCTAATGTAGGAGAGACTTGTAATGGATGATCCCTTTGCTCCATGCTGGGGACCGAAACTGCATCTGGGGCCCCATTTCCGGAGTGATATTCACAAAAGCTGTCATACTCATGCCAATACTGCTCACATCTAAAAATAGAGATGAACTTCAGCAAGTGTGTAGTCTACAATGAAACATTCTAGATTTACATTAGTAAATGTCTAATTTTAATAGGAAAGGATTTCAAACTTTACAAGCTCCACTTTTAGGTGTAAATCCATCTTTGGAGACCTCAGGCAAACGGCAGGTAGGCTCAACTAATGTATTCTGCTACTGAGCCCAGGGCACAAACCTCCACGTCTCTCTTTCTCCTCCCTTTCCTTCCTACCAACCCTCTTTTCTAAAACACAGTTCAACACACAATTCAATGTCCTCTGTTACATTACACAAGCTAGTTTTGATTAAGCAACTTGGTGCTAAGTATTTATGTCAGTCAAGTATCTTATGGCACCAGAACATCAAATATTTTGTTTCTTCATCATACCTAAATATAATGTGCACTTTTATATGTATAAGGGAGTTCCTCCAAATGATTGTCTCCCAAGAGTTCAATCTTTCTCCCCACCCCTGTAAGTCTTTATCAGCAAGGTATATATGACTAACACCATGCAGGTGTGTTACATGGTTAATTTTTCAAGGAGTGCTTTTGCAATGGAACTCACCAGTATGCTTCCCGTTGAATAAATCTTCCCCTAACAGGCATCTTCATTTGATAAATGGAATGTTTGAGAAGGCAAATGGATCAAACTCCACAGGACTTTCTGAAGGATGCACTTTCCTCTTCCTTTAATGTGAATATCCTCTTTGCTTCGATTCACCTTAATCTATTTGAAAAAAATCGGCTTCCTCTTCCTTTGCAGGAAGATGCCACTGGCATCTGCTTTTGACTGTCACATTAAAGATCAGGGATAGTTTAACCATTTGACAGATGAGTGTAGAGAAACGAAAAAGAGAAATCAGAAGGAAACCCAGACAGAGGCTCTAACAAAGCACATACTGTTTTTCCTGGTCTGATTAGAGTGGCTGTAATCCCACCCACAGAAATTTATTCATTTTGGTTAAAATGAAACATCATGATGGCTAAGCAAACGTGTACAGAGCTACCATATCTAATCCTTTGGTGGCATTTCCTTAGTTAGACGTTTTCCTTTTTTTTTGTGGTACTGGGGATCGAACTCAGGACCCTGAGCTTGCTAGGCAAGCGCTTATTCCACTGAGCTATATCCCCAGCCCAGTCAGACGTTTTCCAAACAGAGCAGGCCAAATAGGATCAGTCAAATAAGACCCAAGATATAGAAGTTAGCTAATAGGAAGAGTTTTAACAATATATGGGTTGCAAGAAAAGGACACATGCAAATCTATGTGGGCAAACATTACCGTAAAGATAATAGGGGAGAGAAACAAACTTAACACAACCAAGCAAGTGCTGAAGGCAATGACCTCAACAGGGCTCTTAAGAATTGGAATCCCTGGAATACTTCCAGGGCCTAGAACAATGGCTAGTACATAGCAGGTGCTTAGTGATAATTGTTACGTAAATGGATGAATTCTCTTCAAATAAGTTTTAAAAAATATATTTTATATTATTTAATTTTTAAATGCATCTAAGAAAGAAAGCCAAAATATGGTTAATAGATGCATTAGAGAACTAAGAAGAGTAAGCGTCCACATTTGGTGGTAAAGTCGATAAAGAGAGATGAAACCAACACAGGAAGCAATGCCAATGTATTGTGAGACTTTGTCAGTAATGTGCTTCTTGGGCTGTTTACAAGGAGTAGGAAAATGGAAGGGGGTATGTAAATGATTTAACAAGTGCATTAGATGCAACAACTGTTGTGGTAAGCGGGAACAATTTAGAAAAATTGAGAGTAAAATAATTCCCATTTTGTTGAGATTCACTGGGGTGGAAGAAACAACCTGAGTGAAATGAGGGGTTTATATTTAATGTTGTCAAAGTTAAGGCCAAAAAAAATCCTGAAGATAGAAAGACAAGCAATTAATCCACTGCCCATAACAGACTATAATTTCTTGCCTTTGATGATACGTCTTGCCTTTGATGATACATCTGATATTCTTCAGGGTGAAATATTTTTCATTAAATAGATTTAACTTTTAATTGTCAACTAAACAAGTTCATAAAAGGGCAGACTTCAAAAACTTTTATTGTATATAGCATATGTAACTTGGTGTTATGGTTGATACATTGTATCAACTTGGGGAATCTGCAGGTTTAACTAATGAGTGATTCAGCAGGAAGCTGGGGTGCTTACTTTTTAAACATCCTGAGCCTGTGGAAGAGGAGGGCGTGGATATTGTTTGAGAGGTTCACGACTCCTGGATGGGGTAGGTTGTTTACCATGTAGGGAAGAAAAGGAGGCTGCTTGCAGCCATTCTTCCCTTTTGCTCTGGTGGTTTTTGCTGTGCTCTGCTGCCCTGAACAGTTTGCCCTCTGCCTTGCGCCACTCTGCCTCAGAACCAGCCAAGTATGGAGCGAAACGTCCACGAACTGTAAGCTAAATAAAGCTTTCCTTCCTTCATTTTGGGCGTTGGGTATTTTGTCTCAGCAACAAGAGAAAAGTAACCAAGACACTTGGCTTTTTTCTTTTTGCTTAATTTGATATGTGTCATGTTTTAATAAATCTCCATTTTTCTCTCATTGTTTAGATTCTACATTATTCAATTCTGGCAAGAAGTTATGTTTCTGTGCTGCAGATAAACTGTGGTCCGCAGAATAATGGTTTCCAAGAGATGGCCACACCCCAGTATTCTGAACCTGTGGAGATGTTAGATTGTGTGCAAGGGAAAGTCAGACTGCAGGTAGCATGGAGGTTGCTGACCTGAGAAAAGCAAGATAATCCTGGATTATCTAGATGTAACAGATCTACTTATATGTGTCTTCAAAGGTGGGCAAGGAGACAGAGTAACGGAGCAGAAAAATTCCCTAATAGAAGGACATGATCAGCTGTTGCTAGTTTTGAAGATGGAATAAATTGCTCATGAACCAAGGAATATGGCAGCCTCCAGAAACTGGCAATTGCGCCTTGTTTACAGCCAGGAAAACACCCTAGATCTCCATCCTACAAATGCAAGGGACTAAATTTGCCACCAACCCAAACTAGCAGGAAACAGATTCACTTCTGGAGCTTCCAGATGGCAACACAGAATATTGACACGTTTGAGTTTAGTCAAAAGTTTAGTCCATTACTGTGATCCTTAACAGACTTCTCGCATGCAGAGCTATGAGGTAATAGACTTGTCTTGCCTTAAACTACAAAAGCAATGATTTGTTATAGCAATGATAGGACATTAAAACATAGCCGAGTCATGTCTCGGATAATTCCTGGGAATGCTGAATTTCTAGTATTATCTCCAGAAAGATAAACTAGGAAAGCATAGAATAATAGGGTGTTGCATGCACACTTTGGCAGAGGAGGGAAGCTACGTGATCCGGCAGTTTAAAGCCGGTTCCTTGTGCTTTGGGTTATATCTTCATGTTTAAAGGTTTCCTACACCAGAACTAATCCAACTCATTTCAGTTCATTACAGTGGCTTGGGCATCAGGCAAGAAAAATTGGCAGGAACATTGATGTTTAGAATAGGTCACTGCCAAGACATCTTTATGACTATTTCTATTAGTCTCCCTGGCTCTCAGATCTCTATACCACTGTCTGGATTCCAAAATCCAGTTAGGCCCTCCCATGATGGTGAGCGCTATGGAAGTCCCTCGGTGTCCCAGTGGGTTCAGCAGCCTCTGTGACTCCTGTATTGGTTTTCTAGGGCTGCTATAACAAAGTACCATAAACTGGTGGCTTAAAGCGGCACAGATCAGTTGTCTCCCTATTTTGGAGGTTCCCATTCTGGAATAGATCATCAGGGACATAATCTCTCCTAGCTCTTCATAGTTGCCAGAAATCCTTGATATTCCTTGGCATGTCCATAGGAATGGACTCCCAATTTGGACCTTTACCATTACATGGCTACCTTCCCCCTTTGTGTCTGTTTTCTCTTGGTGTCCTCCTCCTTGTCTGTCTGTATTGGTCTTTTCCCTTTACTATAAGGACATCAATCATACAGGACTAAACCCACCCTACTCCAGTGTAAGCTCCTCTTGACTACATCTTCAGGATTCTATCTCAACAAAGGTCATATGGTATGGTTTGTGTCTAGATATCCTCTAAACACTTCACGCAGTATTAGATATGGCAGGCTTAAAAAAAAAAATAGATATGGCAGGCTTCTTAGATGTGGCTGAATCTAGAGTGTGTGAAGCTGGGATTAAAGGTGTGTGATTAATAAATCAGTCCACTGATTGGTTTTGCATAGTTCTGCCTAGGATTAAGGGACAGAATAAGTCTTGGCTAAAGGACAATGTATCTTCTGAAATCATACACTTAGTTGAGAACCAAGTCAGCTAAAAAATTAACTGTTTGGACAATTAAATGCCTATATCTTGTACTCTGGTAACTAAGTCAAAAATAACAATATGCAATGTATTAACCATTGGTATCCTCCTATTTTCTTGTTTTAAAATTTTATTCTCTCTCTCTCTCTCTCTCTCTCTCTCATATATATATATTTCCTCAATTCTAATCCCAATTTCTGAGTCTTGTTTTTGAAATCATAATGGAAGTAAATCACCTTCACATCTCACAGCTGTTTAAAGGAGAATATTCCTCAGAGTTTCAAAGGTCACAGGCTAGTAACTCTTACCATGGACATACTGTCTCTAAGTTCTCTATAAGCTCTCCCACTGGTGATGGCTTTGTTCTTTCTTTCACCCCAAAATAAAATAAAAATTCAGAACAAATATGGGTTAACAGTATCTCCCTTCCTCTTTCATACCTAGAAGTACAATACATCTGGACACAGTAAGGCCACATGAGAAAATCTCACCACATGAGATAAATTATACTTACTTAAAAATGTAAGTCACGTAAAAGAGCACAACATGCTGGATGTTCCATACTCTGAGAAGCAGTCCTTTCCTGTCCTAAAACAGTGCCTGCACTTATGATTGACATGCATAACGGTGATTATCTGTAGCCAGTTAAAGTGATAAACAATATATAAACCATAGATTTGATTCATGAAAGAGACAGTAAACTAGCTGTTCTCTATTCATCCCTATAAACCATTGCTAGTGCATCAGGACACCATTAGTCTACATTCCTCTGGGTAAACACCATTCTTTTTTTCATTATGTGATCCAGAAACATGACATTTGCATTAAAAGATGACATCACTCATAGAGATAAATTCCTTTACGGGAAAAAGAATCCCTAAAAGGAAAGACAATGGTAAGTTTCTTAAATGCAAAATTAGAATAAAAGGAGCACTTATGAAATATTAGAATAAGTTTTAAAATGTCGAGCAAAAGTCTATATTTCAATGGTGTGACCTAGATCATTGAAACCCTCATGCTTGGAGGGAAATCTGTTATAGAGATTCAGTAGGAACCATAAGCAATATTCCTAGCTCTATGGGATTGTTAGATAAAATCTTTACATATTTGCTTTGTGCTTTTCCTTCTCTTTGGGTAGAAAGCAGACATGAAAATCTCCTGGCTCTATCTCTTGGAGAATTTGCTAAGGCTTTATAGTCTCTTTCAATTTATTTCACTAGAATTATTGTGACAGGGGAAGTCAAGACAGGTCAGGTTTCTACCTGAGATGAAACCTGGAAAATAAAAGATAATGTGTTCTTTAAATTAGATTACTAAGGCTCTGGTTTTTCACTTTGTCTAATTCTATAGTTAAAAGTATAATGTAACTGTCATAAGAATGAAAAGCCAACCAAAAGATTTGTAGAAATATTTATAAAAGACGTATCTACTGAGGATACAGCTTAGCAGCGCAGCACCTGCCTGGCAAGCACAAGGTCTTGAGTTCAATTCCCCATACCAAAAAAAAAAAAAAAAAAAAAGATATATCTGATAACAGTACTTAGCCAAAATGTACAAATAACTCTTAAAATTCAACATTAACACAACAATTAAAAAATGGGCCAAAGACTTGAATAGACATCTCACCAAAGAAGATACACACATGACAGATAAGCGTATGAAAAGAATTCTTCTGCATTGGGACAATGCAAAAGGAAACAACAGTGAAATATCTCTATATACCTATTGGAATGGCCAAAGCCCCCACAACACAAATGCTGGCAAGCACATGGAAAACCTGAAATTCTTATCTATTGCTAGTGGAAAGCAAAAGGTACAGTCACTTTGGAAGATGATTTGGCAATTTCTTACAAAACTACACATAAACTTCCCTTGGTATTTATCCAACAAAATTGATGTCCACACAAAAACTTGTACATAGGTGTCTTGGTTATTTTTCTCTCATTGCTGAGACAAAATACCCAACACCCAAAATGAAGGAAGTAAAGGTTTATTTAGCTTACAGTTTGTGGAGGTTTTAGTCCTTACTTGGCTGGTTCTGAGGCAGAATGGCACATGGCAGAGGGCAAACTGTTCACGGCAGCAGAGCACAGCAAATACCGCAAGCAAAAGGGAGGAATGGCTGCAAGCAGCCTCCTTTTCTCCCCTACATTGTAAACAGTCTACCCCCACCCAGGGGCGTGTACCTCTCACATAACCTCCATCCTGTCCTCTTCCACAGGCTCAGGATGTTTACAAAGCACCCTGGCTTCCTCCTAAATCACACAGTTAACCTTTAAAGCTTCCCAAATTAACGTAAACATCCCACATGGGTAAGGGCATATCCTGTTTACCCCAAGATTTACAACTGTTGAGTTACTTAGTTAAACCTCTAGACTCCCCAAGTTAACACAATGCATCAACCATAACAATAGGTATTTACGACACCTTCATTTATAACTGGCAAAACTTAGAAGCAATCAAGATGTCCTTTAGTAGGTGAATGGATTTAAACACTGGTACAATTATCCCAGGTATCTTTCTCTCTCTGTATATATATATAAATTTTTTCCTTCCTTTTTTCTTTTCTCCTTTCCCTCATCCCAGTTGTTCCTTCCCTTTGAGTTATTTCTTTCCCTTCCACAATATCTATTATAACTTTTGGATTTTATTTACTCTTTCATGTTCTTACACTAGGGAGACATTATCATGTTTACATATGCAGGACTGATTTATTTCACTTATGAGTACACTCTCTAGTTACATCCATTTACCTATAAAAGCCTTAAGTTTATCCCTTTTATTATAGCTTAGTAATAATCCATTGTATAAAAATACCATATCTTTTTCATCCATTCCTAAGTTGATGGGTATTTGGGATGACAAACTGTGCTGCTATAAATATGGGTGCATATATATCACTGTGGTTATGTTTCTAGATTTTCTGGAAAAATACCTAGAATAAGAATAACTGGGTTGGGGCTGGGGATATAGCTCAGTGGAATAAGCGCTTGCCTAGCAAGCGCAGGGTCCTGAGTTCGATCCCCAGTACCGCAAAAAAAAAAAAAAAAAAAAAAGAATAACTGGGTTAAGTGGGACCTCTAATACTAGTTTTGTGAGGAATCTCCACACTGATTTTCACAGTGGTTTCACCAGTCTACATTCCCACCAGCAGTGGAGAAGGGTTCATTTTTCCCTACAGCCCCTCAGTTTATTGAAAGGAACAGTTAATGCTTAATTTTTTTTCCAATTCTACATGCTTATGTCTGATAATCTGAACAACTAACCTGAAGACAACAATATGCAATATAACAACCATTGCTGAATTCCTACAATCTTGCTTAGTGAAGCTCTGTATTGTCTCTAATGTTTTTTATTGTCTTTAAATGTTTGATCAGTCTTGATTCTTGCATCTGGTAATCTGAGCAAATTCACTGAAAATAAAAATATAACAATATAAATAAAAATATAATATAACAATCATTGTTAATTTCTTATCATCTTGTGAAATTTTGCATTTTTTTGGTTTTGTGTTGTTTTGTTTTTGTCTTTGTTATTTTGTTGTTGATTTTTTCTCTTTAAAATGAAAAAAAATGAATGAGAAGGATCTCTCCACAAAAAAAAAATAAAATATTGGTACCATTAAGGATGGAATATTATTAAGCACTAAAAAAGAATGGATTATCAAGCCATGAAAAGACATGGAAAATCTATATATATATTACAAAGTTAAGAAGCCATATAAAAGGCTACATCCTGTATAATTCCAAGTATATGACATTCTAAAAAAATAAACACTATAGAGACAGTAAAAAGAAAAATACTTAATGGTTGATTCAGGGATAAAGTTCAGTGGTACAATGCCTGCCTGCTGAGCAAAAGATCCTGAGTTCAATTCCTGATACCAAAACAAACAAAAAAATCAAAACACTGAAAACAACAAAAAATAATTAGTGGTTGCCAAGGACCTGCAGGGATAGAAGGATGAACCTTCCATCTCTGCAAAGCAGAAAAATTTTAGGGCAATAAGAACATTTTGTATGATTTTATAATGGTGGATGCATGTCACTGTGTATCTGCCAACCCCATAAAATAGATCAGTATGAGTAATAAACAATGACCCCAGTTCTGACATGCACCAGGTAAACTCATGTTATTATTTAGTTTCTGCATCTCTTTCTGTTTAGATAGCAAACAGATAATCAAGTCCCTTGGCATGAACTCTCACGTAAACCACAGACTCTGGCTGATAATGATGTGCCAGTGCGGACCGATCAATCACAGTCAGCTCTGGTGTGGAACATTGCTAATGGGGGAGGAAATCCGTGTACAACAGCATGGGAGTGGGATACACTGATATTTTGCACTTTCTAGTCAATTTTCTTGTAAACTTACAACCACTCAAGAAATATTGTACTGCAAAGTTAGGGGAACCCCACAATAAACAAAATATTTTTGCCTGGGGAGCCCCATCCATTTCAAAGCCTTCCAATTGCCAAAGTGTGACCTCTCTCACGCAGGCGTTAGCCTTTAGACCAACCCTCTAAAAGACAGTATTTATCCTGCTTTTACATACTTGTCCCACTTCGATGGGAAAACAATTCTGCCTGCATAGCATTATTGAACTAATTTGGGCTGAAGTGGTCCATAATGCAACATAAACATCGAACCAAATCATTCAGTTATAAAATTGTGTTGACATGCTAAAATGTAATTATTTGAGCACCAGCTACAGAAATAAAAACAATCATTGAGTAAAATTTTTAATTTCTTGCATTTTCCCTTAAAAGACCCAAACTAGTGAGTAGTCTCCCTTTGTAGTGACTTTCAAGTATGCAAGCCCTCTTAGTGTCAATGGATTTCAGGGGAAAACCTTCAAAGCCAAGAAATATGATTTGTGAAACATTCTGTCTCATTTAATAAATCTTTACACCTAAGCAATGCCAAAAACAGAGCAAGATCTTGCCTCCAGATTTTACCAATATTACTGATAACACAACAAATGCAATACCATTTACTGAGTGACTCCCATGTGGAACTGAAAGTGACTAAACTGAAAGTTTCACATCCATGAGCTTTCTAAAAATGAATTTTATTTTTAGAGCAACTTCAGGTTCCCAGAAGAACTTGGTTTATGGTCTATGTTTTTTCACTGGTGCCAGTATCATTCTAAAACAACACACTGTCATATCTCACTGGAACAGTTATAATAACCTCCTAACTAGGTTTCCCACTGCCCTCTTACCATTCATAAAACTAGATAATTTAACCCCTATAATGTGCTTACAGCAATATGTCAAATGCTTTTGTTTGCAAATGATGGAATACTATAAGATCTAGTTGAAACAAAAGAATCTTCCAGATTTTCCTGATATTGGTATATGGGCTTGGTCTCCATCTATACATACTAGTTATTAATCTCACAGTGTCCTTTATGTATAAAGAAACAAATGATCATCATTTTCAATGGAATTTGGATCTGACTGATAAGAAACTTCTAAAAGGAATTCACCATGATAACTAAATATTATTCCTTTTAATCATTTATAGAGGCTTTGGGGAAATAGTTCATAATTCTGGAAGCACATTAATGTTACCATGAGAGTTTTACATTTTGATTTCTGATCCATACCTTCACCCATTAAATCACTATATCATGGGGAAGAGTCATATCTATAATTTTCTGTTTTGTTTTGTTTTCAATTCTATAAATAATTCTACCAAATAGTAAGTGTTGAGAACCTCTAAAATAAAACATTACTTATGTATCCTACTCTGTTCTGTCATAAATATTTCTACTTTGTTATTATTCATGGATTTGTCTTTTCATGTGATCTCTTTTCCTCTCTCTTATGTTTCCCCAATGATATTTATTAAATAATTGTGATAGCTTTCTGATCGGTCAGATAAAATGCTCAGTATGCACAACCTACAGAAGAGTTTTAATTTGGCTCATGTTTCAGAGGATGCAGTCCATGGTCAGCTGGTACCAGGACAGAAATACCATGATAGAAGGACAGGGCAGAGGAAATCTATAAACCTCCTGACAGCCAGGAAGCAGACAGGGTGGGAGCAGGAGAGGGAACAAGCTGTACCCTCAGGAGTATGCCTCCAGTAACTACCTCTCTCAACCAAGCCCCACCTCCTGAGAGCATGTACAGCTACGAGTCGTGAATGGGTGAATCCACTGATGGGCATAGCATCCCATGACCCAGTCTCAGAAGCCTCGCTTTTGAACATATGACTCTTCTGGGAGACACAGATCTCAAACACAACATTTTACATACCTCATTATGTAAAATGTATTTAGCTCATATCTAACCATAGCCAAAGACTAAAAATCCAAGTTAAAGGTCTCTTCTGAGACTCAGGTGGGTTGTTAGCTATGCATACCTGTAAATAAATATATATATATATATATATATATATATATATATATATATATTATGGTTGATACATTGTGTCAACCTGGGGAGTCTAGAGGTTTGGCTGAGTGACTCAGCAGGAAGCCAGGGTGCTTACTTTGTACACATCCTGAGCCTGTGGAAGAGGAGAGCACGGGAGATTGTGGGAGTGCTACAGGGCCCCTGGGTGGAGGCAGCCTGTTTACAATGTAAGGGAGATAGAAGGAGGCTCTTTGGCTATGTTTTTTGCTGTGCTCTGCTGCCATGAATGTTTGCCCTCTGCCATGTGCCACTCTGCCTCAGAACCAGCCAAGTATGGACTGAAACCTCCACAAAATGTAAGCTAAATAACCCTTTCCTTCCTTCATTTTGGGCGTTGGGTACTTTGTCTCAGCAATGAGAGAGAAGTAACCAAGACTATATATATATATATATATATATATATATATATA
Organism: Dinomys branickii; assembly: GCA_004027595.1. Classification (NCBI taxonomy): domain Eukaryota; kingdom Metazoa; phylum Chordata; class Mammalia; order Rodentia; family Dinomyidae; genus Dinomys; species Dinomys branickii. The sequence continues at coordinate 37,772 of PVLD010001894.1, read as the reverse complement.
TAGTATGTGTTAAGTGCCTCTAACACAAAATAGTTAAACATTCCTACTCTAAATGTAGGAATAGGGGAGATAGAAGGAACTGAGGCAAAGCAAGAACTAAGCCAGTGGGGCAAACATTAAATCCTATAGCTCCATATCTAAAACTTAGTTCTCTAGATACCCCTGAAAGAGCAGGGAGCCCTGGGGCCCTATTCTTTAGCAAAGTCTTTCAAAGGATTTAACCTTGTACATGCTTAAGTCCGTGATGGGTGAGGTCTTGGCACTTTCATGCAGTGTTACAATGCTCCTCTTCAGAAGAGCTGAATATATGCAGAGTTCAACGTGAAGTTTGCTCCTTAGCTCAGAGTATGTCCCTAAAACTTTTTTCCAGAGCTACAAGTACAGGATTGAATGGGAAAGAAAAAAGGAATATTTAAAAAACAAATTTAGATTTTACAGCTGAAAATATCACCAAGCTACCAACCCCTGTAGCCTGTTTGACCTTTCCACAAATGGACAAAGACAAGGGGAAACAGCTAGATCTGGATCTGGGTTAAGACGAACCTGAGGAGGGTTTTTGACTTGCTGCTTTTTTCCCAGTCTCTGCATTCTGAAGCATGGACCACTTCAGAATAGGCAGAAAAGCTGTCTGAGCGCCCTCCACGTTTGGAGTCAACTCAGAGACTGGCTCTGGATCGACAGCAACAAAAATAACCCAGAGCCTTCCTGTGCCCACGGAACTCTTTCAGCAGACGCCGGACGTGTCCTCAGTGCTAAGTTTGTGCATGTGTGGTATGAAGCAGCAATAGTCAGCACATAGCAGGGCGATGAATTCATCACTTTCATAGTTGTAAAAAATTGAATTGAGCTGTCTCCTAAAAGTGAATATTCTTGCGAAGATCAACTTAGGATATATATCCCTGTGACTATACCGAGTGTGGCAACAAAGCTTTGTCACTCCAGCCTTTTTAAATAAAATTAATTGACTTAGAAAGTAATAAATATGTGTCTTTATGGTTTATCTCTTAAAACTAAATAGCACAATTTTCCAAGAATGGAAATGTCAGATGGTCATGGTGATATAGGCAAAAGAATCTCCTAACCTGAGAGGTATCTGGGACGAGTTCGTGTTCTCTAAAAATCAAAGAATGAATTTTAGGAACAACACAGTTTAAGAGCAGAATATATTTATTGGGGGAAAGAAAGCTTCTATCCAAGAGAGGGACAGAAGGGAACCCAAGTGGGTTGCACAGGGAACCTGTCTTTTCCAGGGATTTTTATAGAGCAAAACCACAAGGTGAGGCAGATCCACTGTGGAAAACTCGCTAGATGGGCATGAGGTGGGACAAAACTATGATCAGCCAATAAGATTACAAGTATAATTATTCAGGTAAAATTGATTAAATCACGATCAAAAGGGGAAGCCAGTCACATAGCAAGTGGGCATCAATACAGAATAAGGGTCTTTCCTGTAGGGGGTGGGTTAGTGGCTCTTCCTGGCTTATTCAAGGTAGTTGATATCTGTTTAGAACATCAATCCACGATGTCCATCTCTAGGGAAGTATGTGGGTGCATTTGTTTTGCCTTTTGTCTCGAGTTCTGGCCCACATTTGCAAGGTATCTCATCTTCTATACTGCCTCCTTTCAGGGCCTATCCCTGTCTGACTGCCTAAATGCTTCTATCTAACTCAGCTGCCTACAACAACGGGAACACATTACAGCATGGCAGCCCAAGGGCCAGTCTGTCTGCCTGAAACAAGGGAGGACAGTGACAGAATGATCTGGGGTACCTTCAGGAAGCCTCTCATAGAAGCTCTAGGTTCCTGTCATACTGCCTGTAAAATAACGCTGCCTGTAAGAATGTAAGATCTCTCTTTAAGCGCTCCTCTATGCTTTTCAGTGATTTTTGTAAATTTGTGACTTGGTGTACTAAACATACATTAAAATTCATTACACTGTAAGCCAGACATGATGGCACACACTTTAATCCCAGCATCCTAGGAGGCTCAAACTGGAGAATCACAAGTTCCAGCCCATTTCGGATAGCTTAGCAGTTTAGTAAGATCCTTTTTCAAAATAAAAAAGAAATAATAATAATGGGCCTGGGAATAAAGCTTACTATGAAGCCCTGGACTTCAATCTTCAGTATCAAAAAATTATATTGTATTTTTACTATTCTGGCTCCATCCATTTGTGTAGATTCCATGAGAGCAATAAATTACACATGTTAACTGAAAAGGAAAAACACCTGCAAAAATCACCCAAAGGGAAATCCAGGTTGTGTTGACTTTTCATATAGTTATTTTGTTACCTCATTAAGAAGACCCAACTACAAGCTACTTACATATGGTAAAACTCACACACATGTCCATTTGCAGTAACATGTACCTGTATTATTTTCCTTTCCTCTTTTTAGCTATGCTCATAGTTTTATAAAAACAGGAGGGAAAATGAAATTGAGGAGCAAAACACAGTAACCATAGATAATGCTCTTGTATCTTGGGACTACAACTTCTGATAGTTAATAAAAACTTATACTTGCATCCTAAAAATATTCATATTTTTTCACCTGTATTAACAGGCTTATTTACTGTATAAGATAAAGTGAAAACATACAATGAAAGTAACCTAGACCAATTCTCTCCAAAAGGCATTCGACAGACTTTAGTCCCTCAAAATGCGATGAAATAGGCATTTCAAGGTCAAACAAATCTGGGGAACGTTGCATACTCCACGGCTTTCTTAGAAATTCATAATATGAGTGAGTTTTTTTAAGGCTCCAAGAAGACCTGAGGTAGAAATACGTATGTACCTTTGTTTTCCACAATCTTTTTAGTACCAAACCGTCTGTGTGTGCACTTAGATCCTTGTCTTCTTTTTAGGGGGATGCTGGAAGACAGATGAATTATCCATATATCCATAGAGTGAGAAAGCACTGGTCTCATTTTAAACTGCAGGTACCAAGGATAGCTATGAATGGACCCAGTTTCCTGTAAGGGATTCCCCAGGACCCAATGGAAACAGAGAGGAAGAGGTGGTCCTTGGGGTTTTTTTGGTGTCCTCTCCTCTCTGTTTTCATAATTCCTTCATCCATCTTTCCTGTCCTTTGTCCCCCCAGGCAAGTCAATGGATTAACCTAAGAACACCAAGTATCAGAGGCCAAAACTCTGCACCTGAGAATACATTGTAGCTTTATATGTACAAAGTAATAAATCATTCCACAATCTTTCTCTAGTGAAGCCTGGAAAGAAAAATCACAGACAGGGGGATTTGTCCTTTAGATGGTTATTACCCTTAGCAGGTGGCAAAAATGCCAACTGTAAAAACCACAGTGTGGCTACTACCGCTGCATCCCAGACGCAAGGATGCTCACAGGGACTTATCTGTTTTCCTGGCTGCTGAAAGGCAACATTAACATTCACAGAGTGGCAGACAAATTACTGAGCTTGTTCCCTTTGCCACAGGTTCCTGAATATGCACAGGAAGTCACCTTTCAAACCAAGATTGGAGAAAAGAAAAGCAGATTGAAAGACAAAGAAAAATACCAGAAACAGTAGCTCTTAAAACAAAATAAAGCCAATATTTGTTTCTTGACAAGCATTTTAATTTCTAAGTGCTTAGAGGACTACCAGAGAAAATGATGAAGTCAGTGTGAAACTTATGGTAGGGTGTGTGTGTAGCGTGGTTGTTTTTAGCTGCAGGTATCTTTAAAAAGATTTTATCTACTTCTGCATTATATTTCAGGAAGTTCACAAAGATCTTTTTTGTTTCAGGACTTGGATTGCCTTTGAATGCAATGAATGCAAGGGTTTTTAATTCCTCTGGGACACCCAATAGAGTTTAGCTATAAAAAGACTAGGACCCAGGAAAAGAATAACATAGAAATGACAATCTTCTGCAGTGGCGTACTGGTTAAAAGGGCAAGTTTTGAAGTTAGACAGAACTGGATTTAAATTAGAATGCTACCATATAAAAACTGTTTAGCTTTGGACAAGTACACAATCTTTGTGATATCTTGGTGTCTCATCGTAACATAAAATAATAGTAACACTTTCCCAGTTGTGTTGTTGGATTTAAACTATATAAAGTGGACAAATCATTTAGTTCAGTGCCTAGCACATATTTGGTGTGTATGGAATGTGGCCTGAAATTATTATGATCACCATTATGTTGGGCACAGTGGGCTAGTGGTTTCCTCCCCTAACTCCAGACAAGTGTTTAGATTCCTCCCTAGTTACCATTTTAACATTGAGAACTTGTGATATGCCACTTACTCCTCTGACCTCATTTTGTGTGTTAACTCATAGCTCACAATGACAATGTAAGAAAGTTGCTCCCAGCTGTTTTCAGTATAGGGAAACAGGTCTAGTGAGCTGGGGCAGGATATAAATCTAAGTTTCTTGATTCTGTAAGCTCAACTCACCACTAGACATGGGAAAATTAGCTTGTACAAAGAAATAAGAATGTAGCTATAGTTTTAAGGAAAATTAGAGACTATATTCCCTGATTATTTTAATGTGAGTATTAGTGATAGTTAAGGAGGCAATCAGACTGGGTAACAAAGAGAGCCAACTGAAAAAATTTAAAACCAAAATGATGGGAGGATAGTTTAAACAACCATGCGTCACTCCAAACTGGATAGAGGTGACCATGCCATCAATTAACTGCTACTAAGAGCTTTTGCAGCTTCCACCTGGCTTTATTTTCTTATGCTGATTTTGTTGATCAAAATAAACACATTGCCACATAACAAAATAACTTTGACCCAGCTATCCTTGTTCATATACTCTGAAAATATACAGAAATCAGTTTTCCAGGAAGTCTTAGTGACACTCACTAAAGACACAACATGGGTTTTCTAGGGAATCAGTGAAGTTGATAAGTATTCTTCTCAATGAGAAAAATCACATTTCATAAATTCAGGCTACTTAAGTGAAGCCACAAGCCTCAGCAGTTTAAAGTAAATCTGAGTAAAAGAGAGCTAGTAACCCCCTCACTGATGCTCAAAGGAATTGCTCAAATCACATAGATCCTGATTGGGTTTCATGAGAGAAGAGACTTGATTATCTTGGTTATTTGTGCAACTTTTTTTTGAAATGTTTCCAATGCACCAGTCACTGACTAAGTGTTGGGATTACCATGGGACAATGCAGAATCCATACCTGTCCTACTAAAACACGATCTCCTAGTTAGATGTATACTGCTAAATCTTTAAATATTCTCAAAATTGTCTTTCTCAAAACAACCCTTATTAAATTAACTAATCTTACAAGAGGTTGACATTAGGGTTTTTAGTAGCTCTCCTGCAACTTTTTCCATAGACTACAGAGATAAGGAAAATAAATATGGCACCCAAAAGGCACAGCACTTATGGAAACAAAGAGAAAAGCTGTACCAAAGTCATACACATCAGCATGATACCACTAATGAGAAGTTTGTAGAGTTAAACCCAAGGGAAAATTCACTTACATTTGTAACAAATATTAATGCTCTGGTTTTTCTCTGCCTATATTCATCTATAAGATTATGTTGGACAAAATCACAAAAAATTATTTGCTCAACAAGCATATTGTGTCACTGAATAATACTGTCCCAAAGACCAGCATGAATGGCAAACAGTGAACTTTGGGATTTAATAAGAACACCACTAATTTATTGTTTCTCATTTACTTATTTCTAATTCATCATATGGATATCTTCTATATTTCAATAATTAAGGTTCAAGGATACAATGATCAGTATAAGAAAGATCTGACTTCTAGATCTTGCACTATAATGGAACAATAGGCAGTAATGAACAAATAAAGAGAATAATTGTGCTATCAAAACACAAGAGGAGTGAGAGGTGTTGGGGACATGACAGGATAGCAGAAAAAAGCTGTTCTATGAATGTAATATTTAAACTGAGAGACCTTAATAATCCAGAAAATGATAAGGAATGAGAATACCAGGAGTATTTATTAATCTTGGAAAACATTTGTCTTTTGGAAATGTTTCACTACTAATTACATGGCAAGTCATCATAGACAAACTGAAACATACGTTGATGCTCCACGCTGAGGAAACGGAATTGTACAATTCAGTTCTTGAAAAACCTGCTACACATCTAAAAAATAACTCACATGTTGTTAAGTAGTTATTTATTACCATAAACACTTTTAATAAAACTCTTCATATACCATTGGTGGGAATACAGATTGATACACTATTTCTGGCTGGAAACCTAGCAATATATTCTATGGGTTAAATTCAAACAGTTTTACACAGTTTAGCTGCAAATATAGCTAAAACATTAAGTAGCAAAACTTAGAAGATAATAACTGTTATATCTAATACAAGTAAGTTAGGATAAATTTTAAACATTTTAAACAATAGAATATGGAAAACACACTGGAAGCCAATCTCTATACAGAGTAAAAGTTCATTCAATGCCAGTTTTTATTTTATTATTGTTAGTCACATAAAATAAAATTTTAAAGAAATATGAATTTATTAATAAAGATATTTTGGGGGCATTGAAATGAAAAATATTTCTAGCTAAGAGGAGATCTTTGGTAAATGTTTCAGTATTCTGAGTGTATTGATTTAAGGTCTGTGGACCATGAAGAAATTAAAACTTCAGTCACTGATGTTCTTGCTCAGTACCAGAAGAATGAACATAAGTGACATAAAGTCTAATGGGTGAATTCTCATTTTTTTTGTGGTTTCTTACGTAGTCCAAGCTAGTCTTGAACTCACTATACAGCCAAAAGCTGGGCTCAAATTTGGAGAAATCCTCCTTCCTCAGCCTTCAGAATGCTGAGAGTAGAGGTGTGCACCATTATCCCCTACACGAAATTGTCATTCTTTAATTTTTCCACATATGCCCACACATATACACCCAGGAAATAACTTAGAGAGGATTAGGCAATGCCACCTAGTTTAACATGCTGGGACACAAATCTCTCAGATAATTATCTATGCTTCTAGAATTGCTTCTGTTTTGGGTTATGGGTCCGAATTCTTGCAAAGCCATAAATCTAATTCACGCAGTATCCTTTACAATGGACTCAAAATGCAGTCTCCCTTTCAAATACAATAATCATGTATTTCCTCCAAAGTATGAAGCCACCATCCTGTTGCCTCCATGTCTTGCCCATTGGGCAAGCTGCTTAACATCTTAGTCTCTCCATTATACTAGAAAAGTAACTCTACCTATTTTTTAAAATAGTTAAGATTAAGTGTTCTTCTTTTAAGTTCATAGGACAATGCTTTGACCTATAAAATTTAAAATACATATCCCTTACAAACTCTAGACCCGCATAGAAATCCTGGTTTAAGATAACTCTCCATCCTCTCTCTTTTGGTCCTTGTCTTTAAAGAGCAATGTTGCCTCCCTCTCTCTCTCTGTCTTTCTCTCTTGCGTGCTCTCTCTCTTTCTCTCTCTCTCTCTCTCTCTCTCTCTCTCTCTCTCTCTCTCTCTCTCTCTCTCTCTCTCTCTTGCTCTCTCTCTCAAGTTTGGAGAAATCCTCCTAACTCACCTGCCTGAATGCTGATGTTAGAGGCATGAGCCATTATTTCCAACACAAAATTTTCAGTCTTTAATTCTATCTTTTTCTCTCTGTCTTTCTCTTTCTCTCTCTCTCTCCCCCTACACATATATGGTGCACACAGGATGACGCCATACCTTCATCAATATGCAACAATCCTGTGTAATTCTGATCCATCCTAGAGAGGATCTTAAGTGGATCTTTAGTGGCAAGTTAGGGGAGGGAGACCGGGTCAATGAAATAGATAGAGGAAGCAGAAAGGGGTGAACTGGAATGATTTTCCCCTTGCCCACCTTCAAACATCTCCCCACTTATATCAGAGCTTCAACTCCAACCCCTCCCTGCTCCCTTCTGAACTCTGTCCATAAAAATTGTACCCTTGCGACCATTATCATTATGAATCCCTTAAAGGAGGCAGCCTCATTTTCTTTCTGAATGTTTACTATTCTTACTTCAGTCTCTTTGGTCCTATTGTTTCCAGAATTCTCATTCATGTGCATGCTCTTTCTTTCCTATAATCTAAGCTAGCATTTCTCAAAATGAAGCCTGACATCAGTATCACACGAGCTCCCTTCCAGCCTTCCTGAATCCACACCTACTGCCTAGAAGTTTGCATTGATGAAAGCACACCAAGTGAGGACAAAGAGCACAAAGTGCTGAGAATCAGAGTCCAAGGCTATGGCAGAGACGAGTACAGAAACGGGCTTCCCCTTCCTACTGACGCGGGCTAGAAGTTGAAAAGACTTTGAACAGGTCAGTGCCTGCCATTTGATCTGGTATAGAGGGGATAATATTTTTCTCTTTGCCACCAAGAATGCGAATATATTTAAGAGTAACAATGAACACTGAGATGTACTTATACATTAGTCTCCTAGTTACGTGCACTGTTTGATCTTTTCAATTAGATATGAAAGTTATTAATTGTGCCCAATAGTTGTATATGTGCCTATATTAAAATTAATTGGCAATCAAATGTTTTTAATTTCAAGAATAAAACAAAATTATAAAAACACCGAAATATGCACAGCAGCTAAAGGCAGTTACAGCCTCAACACATTGAATGACAGTGACTCATTAGAAAAAGAATTGGAAAGGCAGAGCTGTCCCCCACAAACCACAGAGCTGAGCTTCGCATTAGGTGCTTCCTCTGTTTTCTCTCACAAGGAGAGAGGAAAACTTTTGTCACTGTCACACTGCCAGAAAGTGGCAGAGGGAGACTGAGTCCACGTCATCTGATTGTAGAGCTTGCTCTTATCTCTATGAGTGGTAGACCAGCCTGCTTCTGAGGCACCCTCTCACCTAGAGAAAGGGCATATGGTACTACCGGCCTCAAAAAGCCACTATTAGGGTTAATACACACAAGACCTTTAAAAAGTACCTGGCATAGTAGGCACCATTAATGCACCTGGTATCATCCACTACCACTATTATTAATTACTAATAGCCCTTGAATTTGGCTATGTAACTCCATAATTATTGATTAATAGTCATATTCTAATGCACAGTGATGCAACAAAACATAGTCAGAAACCTGAATGCCTTTTTCAGAGCAGAAGGATATATCCTTCTCTGTGTCCAGACCACCTCTTAGAACCAACTGGGATGCTTGTCACAAATAGAAAGCTATGCAAGTGACTAAAAATAATGACATCCAACATTTGGATATTTAACATGGAACTGAAGTGATTCTTGTAGAATTTGATATTCTTTTATATAGAGGCAAAATTAAATGGAGGAACATGAAGAAACAGAAGAACAGTTGGCTTTCAGACAACTACATATTTTTCTGCATGGAAACATTAAAAATTTTAAAGACATATATGGGTAATTCTTCCCAGAAACATTATTTCTGGATTTCCATCACGAGACTAAATGACCTCTGGCTTGACAAAGTTTGCACTGATAATGTAATTAAATAATTGCCATACGATTATGCTCTATTCAGATTGGATTAATGCAAGCAATAAAAATATAATAATAATGATGATGGATGATGGTGACTACAGATAAATGAGGATGACAATCATGATGTGCTTGATGTGTTACATCAACATCATACAGTCCAGTTTTCATTAACAGTGACAAACTTTTTGAATAGCAATTAAAGAGTAAGTCCACTGAAGCTGGTCTACTGGGGGTGCACTCCCATCCCTCTATTCATCTTTGCTGGTGTCTCTGTGATAAGGGCCCTTTAGCTAAAAAATTATAGCCTTAGGGATATGTTAAAAATCAACATTTAATAGTGTTGAAAAATAAAAACCATTCAATAAATAGTTTAAGTGAAACATTACAAAAGGAGATGCACTATAAAATTAGATTCCAAATTACTAGGTAGTCAATTCTCAGGTATGAAGCAAAGGCTGGAGGAGCATGGTTGGAAGTGGGAGTTGTATATCCTACCTGTTTGTCTAGTGTCCACCTGCCTATTACTACCTTCCCAAACAAGCAAGAGACAAGTGTGGAACAGGAAAACTTTCCCACCCGTTATGACTAAAAGAAATCATCACTAACAATCTACAATGCCTAAAATTTACTACACACAAACAAAAAGCTCAGTCGGTAATGCTGTTCAGACAGAGGAATATGAAGTCATCTGCCAAAGAATTGCCAGAAGGAAGCAACCAGCAAAATACAGTGTGGTGTTGCATGCGCAGCCACACCAAATCTCAGCTGTGTCATGCTTTGAGGATTGTCCAAGAAGCAGTGCTTTCTAAGCAGACAGCTAGAAAGGAACCTGGATGCATGCCCTCCATATCCTTTCTGAGGCACAGATATCTCCATCTGCACCAGGAGAAGAAAAATGACAGGGCAGCACCAGGATGCTCTTCTTCCATATCTACCCAACAGCTGCTTGCTTTTTACTGACAGCCACTGCACATAGCCTGCAAGAAATGTGCCTGCAAACATGTAAGTGATGAATTAAAACACGACAAGTTGTCATGACAAGAAGACATGACAGTTGTCCTTACAAGGAGAGTATATAAAGGCCCACACTGAACAATTCCATTTTTCTTAGACCAAGATTTTGATGCTGATTCCTGTGGGTAGGCAAGTGTTTCCTTTTATATCCAACTCTTAGCTGGGTGCTACCAGTAATGCCAAAAGATGGGTATTTTGTGTTCAGTTTTCTACCTGAAACTTGGAATTTCTCATAAAGCTTATCACTTTCCTTGGCAACTGTTGCCATGTAAAACATTTGTTGGAAGAGACAGTGGTAGTGAGGGAAGATGACATAAACACCGGTAAAGAAAGAAAAAAAGCAAGCAAATTTGGAAAGAATACCTGTTGTCCCCATACCAGAATGAGCAAAGGGAGCTTCACAATTATAAATGTAGCTAAAATGAGCACTTCTCTATTTCCAACAATATTCAAATCTGATGTGAGTTCCTTGTAATAGAAAAATTTTTCCACTATATCTTTCTACTCAAATATTAACGCTGCAAATCCTATTTGTGAGCAAGAGTAGGAGCAGAATATGGGCTACCCAAGGGGCATTCTGGGGTTGGCTTGCACTGGCTCTCAAAAGTTATTTGCTTGTATATACTGCTTCCAAACTCTGCCTGCCACGATGCCATAATGGCAGCTTTAAATCAGCTTAAGGGAGAGTATTTGTACCATAAAAATCAACAACAGCTACAAACCAGAGCTCTGCACTCCCAGACAGCCAATTATCAGCTGAACACTTACCAGCACTCCACTGGCGATAAAGGGCCTTCTCAACATGGATCTGCACTCATAATTGATTATTATGTACTAAGATGTTCACATGTGTATCATATTTAATCTTTACAGCTATTCTTAATAAGAGGCATGGTACCTATTTTTACCACTGCTAGACAAGGAAACTATGTCTTAGAATTAAGTTGTCCAATATTGCACAGCTTTAGGACATAAGTGAATCTAAAACGGATCTTCATATTATTACACAATGCTAGTATCCAAAAATAATGGGTTATAACATCCCAGAGAAAAGTCAGTGTCATAGGAAATATTGGTATAAACATCCCAAACAGCAATTTGCAGGACAAGTAGGATGGAAAGATGTGCCCTGGATGCTTGGAGAATCCCGGAGGAGAGCGGGTGTGTTGCGGGATTTATGCTCTGTACTGTTCCACCTGTTTATCACTCAAATAGAGACATAAAATGTATGTTCATAAAAATCAGTGGATACACAAAACTTGGAATAATTGATCTGTATTTATTGATGTGCGCTATAGCTTTGTTTTAATTCTAAAAAGGAAAACACAATAACAAAATAACTTGCATGCTTACATCTGGTAATCTGAGCAACTTCGCTGAAGATAACAATATGTAATGTAATAACCATTGTTAATTTCTACATCTTTTTTTGAAATAGATATGATTGACAAAACTAGTACCAATGTCACATGCAACAGCTAAAATAGGAAATATTTTACTGGAAAAAATATTCTTGGCAGAGTATGAAGACTGTTTGTATGCAGACCCCAGTGTGCTCTACAGAGAGACTGTCTTCTGCTAGAGAGTAAAATTCCACCAACAAAATAGAGGTACTGGAAGGAAGATCATCCTTCAGCTGGAAGACATGACACTTCTTATCCCTCAAATTACTTAAAGGGAGCCTTAAGACCTCTCACAGAGTTTGCTTAAGTGTACTTTTTTTTTTTGTCTTTCTGAGACAGGTTCTCACTATGCAGTTCAACCTGGCCTTGAACTCACTTTGTAGCCCAGGCTGTCCTCAAACTCGCAATGATCCTTTTGTCTCAGCCTCCTGGGGGCTGGGATTACAGGTGCACCACCATGCCCAGCAAATGTACCAAATTTGATCCCATGTTCAAATCCTAGTTCAGATACTTACTAATTATGCAACTCTAATTCTCAACAGTTTCTTCATGTGAAAAATGAGGGTAATAATCATACTTCAATAACTTCTTGTATTGAAAGAAGTAATATTGGGATTTACAGAAAACTAAAACAGGGCTGAGCAAAAGGTCAGTGCTATGTAAATATTCACTCTAATTATTATTTAAAGAGAATTTCTATTTTGTGTTAAATCAAAAGTTTATCACCTTTAATAGTTTGTGATTTCGTGTTTACTTGAGTTAACATATCAGTACAGTGCCAAACTCTTGGTTGGTCTCCAACAAATACTTGGTGATAAAATATCCAGTCTTTAAGTGATCTTAAGGCTGACATGATAAAAAATGGCATGAATTCTAGAGTAAGGTGATAGAAAAAACATTTATTATAAGGCCAATTCCTGCCAATCTCAAGGTTTTTAATACCATTGAGTATTTATGAATATATTATAAAAGTAAAATATCATATCCCTGATAAGCAGCTCAACAGTCTGACCCTCACTTTTAACAGTCTTTAAAAAATAATACTGTTAATTTTATATCATGGAGCATATTTTTTGATCTTTGCTTTCAGTCAAATATGAATTAAGTTAGTGTGTGCCAGACTTAGAGATTAAGAGATAAAAGTGAATTTTCTTCATGGTTTTTCCATGAACTTTATCTTTCAAAAGATTTACAATGAGTCTATTCAGTTTGATGTGTCCTCAGGACACAGATGCACAAGGACTTGTTCCCAAAAGAGTCATCATTGTTTCATTCGTGAATTTCTACCTAACAGGGAAGCTTAACTCTGAGATTGCTCACTGATACACACTCGTGACTTTAATACTATTTTATCTAAATTTTAGGACCTGATTTTGACTCAGTTTGAGCCATTGATATAGGAATAAAGGCTCATAAGAAAGATGAATTTCTTAGTGTTATTTAGCCTGAAGAATAGATGGTTAGAGAGAAAAAAAGTCTTCTGTAATACCTGTTTCAAAAAATGTGAAGGATTATTACTTGGGAGATAGCTACCATATGTTCTTCGTGTCCCCTGAGGATAAGCAAAGGAAAACCAGAAAAAAATACAGTTTAAATGAGAGCAATGGGGAGTTTAGCTAATGATTTGAGAATGAACTCCCAGGTAACAAGTGCCATGAAGTATCAGCACAGGATAGCAGGAGACAGTGTGAAATATCTTTTGCTAGGAGTGCAAGTTGTAAGTACAGTGTTTTCTAATTTGTTTCACTGCCTGATTTTTATTTGCATTAATGAAGAAAAAGAGGAAAAAACAGACTCATTCCTTACCAAGCGTATAACCATATGTGCTACAAAAGATACGTAGGTCTCTTCCGTACATCCATTCCTGATGATCTATTTTCTTCTTTTTTAGTCTCAAGATGACCTCTGTGCTCTTAGAGTCACAGAACCTCCTTTGGTTCTCAGACAATCACCATTCCATCTACCGTCTGGGTCCTCAAACTCTTCCAACTGCACTTTCACTCTTTAATGTTTTCACTTCTCCTGTTATGTGTGTACCGTGGACATGCTAACCCCTCTGAACACACTTCTGTTTTGGAAAGTGTTATCCATTTTCACAGATTCAATCTGGTTACTGGGTTTGAGTTAGCGCTTGGGTGCCTAGCTCAAAACTCTACAACTGTAGCTGAGTTCTTTCCCTCTAAAGTAGAGTTCCGGTTCTCATACTGATGAGTACAAGTGTTCTTACATATTATTTCATAGTCACCAAACCTCAGAATATCACTTTGAACAGTGAACAATATCAAAACTAAAAGCTATCACCTTCATCTCCTTCCACTGTCTTTTGAAAACATGTTTTCATCCATACTTTCGCTCTTTTTGAGCACCTACATTCCAAACATGTTCCTTTTTATCCCTTTGGGTCTAGACAACACCCCGCTCCTACTTTTCCACTCCTGTTGGCAGACTCTCAGTGCCTTCGGCCACATCTTTCTTTCCTATGGCTGCCATCAGTGGCTCTCATGTGTATACTGGAGAGAGTCCATGCTTTCTAATCTAGCTTGCACAGACTCCCACAATCACTTAGCTACCTGCTACCTGAAATCCTCTACTTGAGCCAAACTTACCGACCCACCTGCCCAGAACATGCTGCTTCTGACACTTTGCACAAAGAGCCTTAGGTGTGGTTCATTTCTTTGGATCTTATGTGGTATCTTCCCAAAACTTTTCCAATGACAGCCCCAGTAAATAGTGGTTGTCTGCCACATCCACACTGCTATCAATTGCAATTAATTCACTCCTAACAGATATTAACCTATCACTTATTTCATTCTTGTATATTTTTCAACATACATTCTAAAACTTTGAATTGAATGCAGACAACTTGAAAACGTGAGCTCATATGGCTGTGTACCTTCTTCCTGAAGAAGTACATGTGAATGAACACTGAGTACAGTTGAGTGTTTCATCTTTGATTCCGAATGCCACAGCCTTTTAAAAAATATCACGTCTTTTTCTAAGTCATCAGGGTAGGCACAGACAAAATCCAACACACTCAGCTTGTCTTTGTCATCAGACTAATGATGTTTAGCCAGCCATTGCACTCTAAGGCCAATTTAATCCCTGATATGAAAACTGAGAGGAGAAAGAGACAAAGTATAAGCTCAAGACAGAGGAAAATAGAAGTAGAGAAAAGGAGGAATGAAAACAGGAAGAGAAAAAGTCTGAAGGCTTTGCTTCTTCTAAGTTTGACACTCAGAATTGCTTGTGATCCTTCTCACACTTCAATTCTCATTTTAGAGAATCAGTCGAAAAGGTCATAACTCACATTAGTTATTCTCTGAGGAAAATTCCTCAGTTTCAAGGTTTGAAGGTAAAACAGCTAACAGCTTCACTTCTGCCATGAAACAAGCTCTGGCCCACACAGTAGATCTATTTGAATGGAATTAACTGCTATGTAACTTATATGCATCATGGTTGAATTCTTACCTATTAATTTTAGAAATGCTGCCTCCTTGGGTACCTTAGCTTTTGCTACCATTACATTACTTTGCCTTCAGCACTGAATTAAGAGTAATGCATATCCTTCAGTTGCAACACTATTGTTTAGTGAGGGAAATTATATCATTCTCACTAAATCTATCAAATTCAAATGCTAAAAATAATTCCCTCCTGGTGGCATAAACAAACTAGTCTTTAATACATAGAATATCATAACAGATTGTCCTTGGCTGTTCACTATACTGTATGTTCTGACACTTGTTGGTGTATTTACAGTGCTTCTACTAAAAAAAGAATTGATCAAGGGAAAACAGCCAAGTTCAGAATGTTTTAAATCTACATTACATACTGTCAAAATAACTTTTAAATACATATGAAACTGAATATTTGCAATTCAAAACAAGAACACATAAGGGAGAAATAGAAAAGCTTTCCTTTTCACATAAATCACATTAGAAAGAAGTTATTTGGATCATCTCTACTCGAGTAGACTGAGAGAGAAATGTATGGCCAGGTGAAAGAAGAGCATTGCCCTCCCAGAAGGTGCCCTTATATTAAGAAATGATCTCTAGGAATAGAGAGATAAAGGCTTGAATATTATAACTTGAAGAAGGAAAGGATAATCAGGAAACGAGAAGAGCTTTCTAATTAGAGTATAGCCATCAAATAAGGGTACGCAAATCAGATAATTATTTGCTTTTTATTAAGCACCTACTATGTAGACTATACTCTCTCTCACTCTGTTTCTTGAGATACATAAAAGAATCACAAGATTCAGTGCCTGTAATGAAGGAGTAAACAGCTGTTGTAGGATACAGGAAAACGGCGAGAGAGGTAGTAGCCCAGCGTTACCCAGCTGAGAAATGTCTCCATCACTTGAGCTCCAAGCTGAGCACAGATCCAGAAGTGAGCTCCACTGAGGTGGCAGGGCCATTCAGTCAATCCCAGCCTATAGCAGGTGGCCCTGTTACCAGCCCACAGTGCCACCAGAAACGTATGTTCACCATGTTGTTGACATATTGTAGCTGTTTCTTATGTAGAAGGTGGTGTCAGTAGCTGATTGAATTTAACTAATAGCATTGCTGACCGAATGTGAGTTTCACAAGATACTTCTGTAGTTTCACAACAGATTTCTTTTCATAAAGCAGTTCAGACAAGAAAAGAAACCCCAACTAACATGTTAGAACCCATTAAAAAGAAAGAGGTCACTATGTCATATCAAAGTCAACATTCTATGTACTTATAAGTTACACAGTTCCTGTGGAAACCACAGGCAGATATGATCCAGGCTATCAAGTCATTTCCTTCATTCATTCTGCCTAGATCGGTCCATGCTTCCTTTACTTCTTCACCATTGCTCACAGGAGGAAGGACAATGTTCCCAGGCAGCACAGTGCTCCTTTCTCAGAAGCTGCTTTCTCTTGCAACCATCTCAAGTTAGTCATATCTCCCACTCCTTCAGGACCATCCTGTGAACTTACCTTCCCTACAGCCAATGGACCTGCTAATGCAATGTGTGGGAGGATATGGTTGCTTATGTCATGGGTATCATCCATCTTCCCTAGAGTCACTTCCATTTGCATAGAACTTGTTAGAGAATTGCCATCTGAAACCAAAAGCACGCAGCTCTAAGAGGAAGGTCACAGGTCCTGTGATGGATGAAGAAGTGGCTCTCCCATCAGTTAAATCAGCAGATAGACTAAATCTCAAGATGTCCGGAGACATGAACCAATCACACAACAGAAAGTAAGACTTGTTGGTGTTTTCACTGTACAAAGTTTGTTTGTTTCTATTTCCCTCCAGACTCTGGGAAAAATAAAACTGGCAAGAGATTAGCAATCAGAATGTGCCTGCATGTGTGCTTGTAGGCTGCTGGGTACCAAAACCCTAAGAAACTCTCAAGACTCACGTTTTTCTAGAACCACAGCAAAGGTACCTGCAGATTCTTCAGAGTGTTAAGACCTAGGACTTTACATGCGATAAACTGCAGGCATGAGAAAATGTTTTCTCTCTGGTTTGTTTCTGCTTTCCCCCAAAGGCCTCCTGACATGGAGAGATGGATGTTGTCCACTCTTAGGGGTCAGGAAGTGCACCCCTGATGCCTTGGCTCTGGGAGTCACATTTGTCAGCCCACTGCTTTTCTCTTGGTGGAACCTCTTGTCATGGGGCCTGGCTTTCACGCTCCCAGGATAGGGAGCCAGTGATACAGGACATGAGTTATCATTCTTCATCCCTCAGGCAGGAAAAGGTGGGGCAAGAAGGGGAGGCGCAAAGGAGCCTTCCATGGCTGAGCCTTGATTAATTACAGGGCTTGACAGTGATGAGGGATGTGGAAAACGGAGTGGAAAGACTGGGAGGGGGCAGAGTGGGAGCAAAGGAAAAAGAAAGAATACAAGGCAGCTTCTAATCTCTCCCTGCACAGAAAGTAACTACCTTCACTTAGAAAAAATCCATTGAGTACATCAGATGTCTTAGAGGCAGAATCCGAGAATTTGGAAACTATAAAGAAACAAAGCCCAAGATGTGTTTTCGGGAAGGCCCAGCACATGTGGGTAGGCGGCTTGGAGGTAGGGGAAGGCTCTCTGAAAACCAAAGCCAGGCTCATGGTGAGTTTCCACATTTCATTTGAATCCTGTACCTGCGGGGAAAAGTACTTGTATCCAATACAGAGACACCACAACCTCACAGGTCTGATTGTCTCTCCCACCATCTGAATGAAACTATATAACCTCTGCTTTCTTTGACAGGAGTCTTTTAAAGAATATCATGGCCCTTGCCTTGCTTTCTCCCACAGCATCAGCTTCCCACACAGAGATGGCCTCTAGCAACCTTCTGATGTGACAGAAATTCCCAGAAGTAGATGATTCTTTAGGTTAGAGAATCTGGCTCCTGGGAAGCCACAGTAAAAGAGCCAATATGTTCACTTGGAAGTTCCCAAAACAAATTATGTCAGCTTCGTGATTTAGCCCCAGGCTAGGCAGTTCCTTCCTCTTTCTTGGAACAGAATGAGGGAAAAGATGGCTGTGGTTCTTTTGTAAGCCAAAGAAAGCAGGGGCATGTTGTCCTTTGAAATAATGTGAGCAATCACCAGAAAGACAACAAGGTGAGGGCAAGAATAATTCTGGGAAAATGCAGTGGAAGTTCTGCTGGTCCTAGGATCCTAGAAACCACCCCTAAAAAGGTAATGTTTTCTCTACAGAAATACTCTTTGTGTACACACAACCTCTGAAAACTGTGCCAATCACTTTACATGATCATACAAATAACCACTGTGTGAAAATTTGAAAAGCAGAATACACTGGGTGAGGTGGTGCATGCTTGCAATCTCAGTACACTGGGAGGCTGAGCCACGAGAATCACCAAGTTCAAGCCCAATTTAGTGAGATCCTCTCTTAAAAAAATAAATTAAATTTTTAAAAAATTTAAAAACCTAAAGACATATCTCAGTGCTGAGTTTGATCCCCAGTACAAAAAGAAAAGAAAGAAAAGAAAAAAAGAAGACACATATTACTTCTGATTTTAAAACTGTAAAAACTTATTCCTGTTAGTACCTTTACAACATTTTCTCATGTGGACAGATCAGACCCACCCGCATTCTGAAAATTTAGAGTCAAAGGACTAATTGACATCATCCACAGATAAGGATAATTTAACTTCTTCCTTTCCTATCTTTCTTTTTTTTTCCTCTTATCTAATTGTTCTGGCTAATGTTTCTAGAACAATACTGAATGAGAGTGGTGATAGTTGTTTTAGTCCTGATTTTAGAGTGAAAGCTTTCAGTGTTTATCCATTTAGTATGATGTTGGCTGCTGGTCTGTTACAGATGGCTTTTGTAAGATTGCGGTAAATACCATCTATTCCAATTTTCTGTAGGTTTTTTCTTCATATGAATGGTTGTTGGACTTTGTCAAATGCTTTCTATGCATCTATTGAGATGATCATGTGATTTTTGTCTTTGGTTCTTTAAATATAGTGCATTGCATTTACTGATCTGTGTATGTTGAGTCATCCCTGAATCCCCAGGGTGACCCCTACTTGGTCCTAACCTTCTTGGTGACTTGCTGCACTCTATTTGTCAGTATCTTATTAAGGATTTTTGCATCCATGCTCATTATGGAGATTGGTCTGTAGTTTTCTTTTTTGATTGAGTTCTTCTCTGATTTTGGAATCAGGTAATACTTGCTTCCCAGAATGATTTTGGAAGTACTGCTTATGGAGTCACAATACCCAGGGGTCAGTTGTGTTGGAGTCCTGTACGAACAACCCTCTCACTTAAGGAAAGAATGTTAAGAAGCTAATCATTCAGGCTCTGCTCTTCCAACATGTTTTTATCCAAAATCAACATGTTTTTCTTTTCTAATGTCTTCCACATGCTTCCACATACTTGTGATCAAACCGTATGTTCAAACAAGTTTTCTTTCCCCACCTACTAGCTACTTTGGCTACTAGGAAACTCAAGTTCATTTGATTAATGAATGATTCGTGATGGTAAAAGTGTCCAGAGCTCATAATAATTAATAAACATTACTAAAAGTTTGCAAAATTAAAAATGGACTCTGATATGAGTTTACTTAAAGTGCTTAGAGCTATGATTTATACTGAGTAATACAATTGTGATATAATCTAAATTTAAATAAATTAGACTCTGAGATACACTCTGTCTTGTTCATATTTCCCCCTCTCTTTCTTTTAACCGTACCCTTACTTCTGTGACACTGCTAATGCAATAGTAAAGGTTGGAATAAGTCTCCCTAACCAATCTCTGCCTGTGCAATCTAAAATCAAAGTCATATCCACAGGGTCAAATCCATCTTTCTCCTCCCTTTAGTGTTCCCTTTAATTTATTCTCACTTAAATATCACCATTTTTATGTACAGGGTATAGCATAGTTACATTACCACCATTTTCCCCACTAGCTCAACTCTTTACACGTGTTTTTCTTAAATACTCTTCAAAACTCTTGATAACTTTTCTGTGACAAAGCCAAAAGTTGGAGTTATTGCTTAAGCTAATTCTATGCAAGAATGCTGTGCAGGCCTTTTTACATTTTGTTTCCCCAAGTTCGCCAAGTCCGCCCTTCCCAGCGTCAGTCTTTGTGCAGAGAGGGTGCTTGAGAAGAGCAGTCCCAGACTCTTAGAGCTAGAAGATACTTTGGCGACATCTGTGTAGTCATTCTGAAAGCTAGGGAAGTAAAGTAACTTATTTATCCTTTAGGATTGTTTCACTGCATTGGATTAGAGGTTGCTTAACATTGGTTTGGTAAATGTTATATAATCTTGTATAAATACCCTAGGAAAAATACTTAAACTATGTCCAAACCCTGACTGTCACTATACCACATCATATATTCTACTTCCATGCCACACGTAGCCAGCTCCTCTTCTTTGGCTCTTTGGTGAGACCACAATGAAGACTGGTGACATATTTAATTTTTACCCTGCCCGAAGCACCAGGCTAAGTGCTTTTATCCTGACCAGTGTCTCCATAGTAGGCACTATTATTACCCCTAGGACTACTTCATTTCACTGACTAAGAGCCACAGAATCTCAGTAACCACAGCAAATAAATGGCAGGACATGGTCCTAACCCAGTTCTGTTGGGCTCCAGCTCTCAAGTTTTACCCACTGTATTTTTAGGTGAATAGTAACCAAGATCTGTAAGTACTGTGCTCTCTGGAGTCTCTTCCAGTTTTTCAGCTTCTAGAGCACCTTTCTTTAAAATTCTTTTACAAATCAAGTTTTAATATGTTAAGTGAGAAGGCAGCTTACCCACTGAAAGTGGGATACTAATGCAGCATTATAACGCAGTAGGAAGGACAGAGGCCTTAAATTGGGACAGTATAACAGTCAAGTACAAGTTCTGCTAATTAGTCACAGTGTAATTGTTGATAAACTTGACTTCTGTCAGTCCCAGTAGGATGTTCTTGGAGTGGATTGCTTCTCAGTTTCCAAGTCTTATGTCTATTTCTTGGAAATTAAAAGCTATCAGTAAATGATGCCTATTGTTATTTTTGCCAAAGGGGACATTCTTGTCTTCATCTCTCTCTGCCATGAGCCTACAATATTTGGATATTCTCTGTGAGTAGAGCTCAAAGTGACAGTTGGGCAAAAGATGGTGCATGCCTGTAATCCCGGCACTTGGGAGGCTGAGGCAGGAGGATCCTTGTGAGTTCAAGACCATCCTGGGCTACAAAGTGAGCTCAAGGCCAGCCTGAACTGCATAGTGAGACCCTGTCTCAAAAAAGACAAAACGTTTTTTCTTTAGATCTCAAAGTGAGTATGTGGTAATATACAAGGAAACTAGACTGATCCTCAGTCAGAGCAGTTTATGACTCCTCTAAGATCAGGCAGACACATGAAGTCAACTTGAACCATTGCCATCAAAAGACTGCCTCTCTGAAGAGTTGTCATTAGGTCATCGTAAGATAACCTGCCTTTACTTATTGTGAAACCAATCTGTTTTTGCTCTGGCTGTGGGATTTGCCTTTGTATGTTCATGTACTCTTTCTGCTTCCAAAGTTTGTTTATTGGTGTCTGGACCAGTTTCTAAACTTCTAGTATGCTGACTTCTCCAACATTTAGGTGTCTCAGGCAATAGGCAGAACAGTCTCCATAGGACTGTAGTGCCACTGACACACAGACCTTTTCTCAAAGCCCACAGAAAATATGACCTGCCAGCGACCATTCTCAGACCTCTCTTGGCTCCTGCTAGCTATACTCAAGGTATGAAGAAAGCCTGACTCACTGAAAATGGGAAGGTCCATGGGTCAGTCATGCATATGTAAGTATGATTGGTACTAATGTATGTTTGATTGTGCACAATTTTGATAAGGGCAAGCCCTGATAGCTTGAAGAACCCTGATGCAGCACAGTTCCTTTGCAATGCTTAATTATATTGATTCTTGGCAGTTTCTAAATGGCTTGGGAATAGGCGAGACAAGAAGGAAGACATTTTTACAAGTGATAAACCACCCAAAGTGATCTTGCCCATTCCAGGCATCTCCACCAACAAATTCAGAATTTCAGAGGACTGTAGGAAAATTTGCATTTACATGGGATTTTTTGAGTTGGTAACTGTGATGACCATGTCTTCTTTCAATCTACATACTTGGAAAATTACTAAAATTTGGACATTCACCTTCAGTATCACATCGCACTCGTGGAGACAGCTAAATTCCATCAGTGATCTTCCTAATAAATACTTCATTTCAGAAAAAAAGCATCCACTAAATACACACTACAAAATAACTAGATGCTAACCTACGTTAAAAAGAAGAGTCCCTTTAAAATAAAAATCAGTATTTACAATTATTGTAAGTGAATCTTGAACTTGAGTTATTTTTCATTAAGAGTTACACATCAAGTAGACATTAAGACTCCTTCAAGAGTAAATGGACATAGATAAAGAAAGAAAAAAGGAAACATGCCAGCAAAAGGAGAAAGAGCTGATGTTTTATTGACTGAGAAGAATAGAAAGATGACAACATGAAATATTTTTTGACAAGGCTTATGGGCCTTGCCAACTTTAATCTGAAGATGTCTCTATGACAAGAGTACTTCCTCCTTCCTTTCTGATGTAGCCTGTGTTCCAGGAGGGACTGCACGCTATAGACATCACAGAACACTACAGGGAAATCTGAGCAAATGAGAAAATGAAACATTATTTCCCTTTAGAGGATTTTTCAACGAATGCCCAATAAAGCCCTACTCCAAAATGCAATGTGCTTCCTAGTCAGAACATACACCTGAGTGTAATGTAAATTTCCACTCCTGCCATAAATATTGTCTTCAGGGAAATCTTTCTCAAGGAAGAGAAAAATCACAGTATAATACATTTGGATAGACACAACAAACCCGCCTCTCTTTTATGAATCGGTAAATATGTTGTGATGTTACTGTGGAATGGGTTGTATATGTATATAGTTGTATGACTGCTTTTTTATGCAAAAAGATAATGTGGGATTGTATTCAGCATGGATTGACTTACAGTTTTGTCACTATAGAAAATTACATTCATAGACCTACATTACATATATCTTGTTAGGATTGGACTTAAGAAAAAGGCTTTGCCACAAAAGCAAAAGTTGACTTGAACTTTGTTTTGAAATGCTGATTTTCAGGTTATTGAACTTGGACCCTGACTCCTGTCTTTCTCCTCTTTAGGCTGAAGAAGTACTTGGCAAAGTCAAGTGGAACATTATGACCATCTGTAGGTAATTCAGAAGTGGGGTAAATTTAAGGGTGACTAGTGCTCCATCTGCAGAGTTTGAATTTATCTGACTCAGCTGTATTCATAGCTTTCTTTTGGGGAAGAAATTGTTTTCCATAGAACCATTAAGTATGAACCACAGGTATTTTGTGGAAAGCAAACCTTTCTATGAAAGTACATTCCTTTCTTGTCTTTGGGACATAATAATTGGCACTTGCATTGTAGAAGAGAAGTTAACCTGGGCTTGTCTTTCCAAAGTCTCGATCCTTGCCAGGTTGGCTAACTCCAAGCTGCATGTGCTTTGATGGAGGAACCTGGTGGAGGATACCTGCCCTTGTCGTGGCAGTGAGGGAGCAGAGAGAGAAGGGAGGAAGCGGGAAGTGTGCTCATCCGGGTCATGCTCTCAGGGATTCACCTGCCCAGGTGTGAGCCCACTCTGTGCAGCGTGTTCAGCTATCGGTTCATTCGCATTACCCACTGACAAGTGCAGGGCTCTCATGAACCAGTCACACTGTGGGAGCCCCACCTCTGATCACATGAGTCTTTGGGGTCATTCCAGATCTAAACCAAAGGCTGTTCTCCAGAAAGATGCCTACTATAAATTTCATCTTCTATATATATTCAGAGGAAAAGAAGCCCGCATGTATATTTTAAAGGACTAGCAGCTGTATATATTTGTCTCAAAAAACTCTATATTTTCTCCTATATTTCTACTTTAGAGATTTGAGATATCTTAACTGAGAAATTTACAAATATCTCTCAATGCCTGGCCTTATATTTAGAGCAACTCTGCACCATCAATTTTACAAAATATATTTACTTTGGAATAATTTTAAAAAGCACAGAAGGTAAGCAAGTCACGCTTCTCTTGTACTGCACACCATCTTCCTAAAAGAGACTTGATGTGAGTCACACGTATTTTCTTCACAGCGTTGAATGAAGAAAAGAGGGAGACTCTTATATTCACCTGTGTAAAATGCCAAACTCTTAATAGTAAAACCAGGTACAAAGGAAACAGAAGCTACCAACATCCCACTAAGAGATCTGGTAATGACAGTGTGAATCATTATCCATGTGCTCAGAAAATACTCCCTGAGGTCCTGCTTTATGCAAATCACCATGCTAAAAGAATTGGGGAGTGGTACACAATGTGTGGCTCAGCTCCTCAAGAGCACATATAACAGTGACACCATCTTAGATGATCCTCAGTCTCCTCCAGAAGTCAGTAATGGAACATTTCTGGAGGATTTATTATAATAAGAACCACCTGTAAAAGCCTAATGTGATCCTCAAGAAAAATATGCAATTTCCCCCATGTGTGTATATTTCTTAAATCAGAATGAATAATCCCTGAAGACTCCATTACATGGGGGAAGGCAATACGACATTTACTTAGAGTCTCAGGAATACCCTCATAGACATATTGTGAGAATTAAGTAGCATAATAGATCTGAAGCATTTTGCCGAGTTCCAGGAAATACACATTAGCTCTTCATAACAAAAATAGCCACACAGTGTCCTCCCACTGATTAAAACTACTAAGTGGTTTTGGAAATTGAGCAACCTGCTTTAAAAAGGTGCCTCAACTCTGTTCAGGATACACTGGTTTGGAATTGTTCAACAAGAAGCATTTACATGCTTGAAAAACGCAAGCGTCACACTCTCGTACTCGGCTGGCACCCTCAGTTTCATAATGGTTCTAGGCGAAGGATGCCTGTGCCCTTAGTTCACTTCTAAAGCAGAAAAGGGGTGAGAGGGAATGTGTCCATACATTTATTTCTGTTCATTTATGTCCATGTAACACGTAGATAAAACGCTCAAAGCTATTAGGAACAGAGAAAAATGCCAGAATTGATGGCGCAACAAATTCTGAGCTTACCCGGAATTAACGCTCTGATATCAGTGTTGTTCCTGATTACCTTCTTGTTAATGGCCCTAAACATTTGGTCCATCTCTTTGGGCAGTTCAAATACAGCCAAATCCACATCATGGATTCCCCACGGAGTCACGAGGAGAAGAATCTGCAGTGCCAACAGAGATGGCTGGGGAAGTAGCAGGTTTGGGTGACCCTTCCCTTCTTCTCTTGGGAGATGACCATTAGACAAATTTGATGCTCTCCTACCACAGAAAAGCGATTACCATAAAAATGAGAGCTTTCACTGCTCACAGACAAGGAAGAAGTTTTGTGTTTTCTTTTAAAGTGTAGGGGAGCCTGGAAGAGCCAGTTTCTTCTCCTATTCTATGCCTAATGTAACTACCGACAGCAGGAAAGATCATGTATGGGGGCTTCAGAAATATGTCCGATCATGACAGGCCTGTGTCTTCTCAAAGGAGATCACCAGAGAGAGGCATCAGTAGGTGCTATATGAAAACCAGGTTCCCCTGAAAAAATACTACAGAGGAAAATGGCATGTAAGCCATGTTAAATATGCCCAACACACACTTGCATATGAAAATGTCTGAGAAGTCTGGCAGTAAAGCAGTTTTGAAACGTGTTTTCCACCCTAAATGTATTTTACCTAATGCATTTAAGTAAGAGACCATGTTTTGTTTTTGTTTTTCAGGTAACACCTTTGATATACTGGTAGAATTGTTTAATGGCCATCCTATTAATTTCATGCTGACCTACTGCAAGGGAATGCAATAAAATAAGCAGCATTTATAGGGTTGTTAGAATGTGCCAAGCAAACACTGCTCTGTGTAGTAATACCGTTTCTCCACCCAGAAACCCTATAAGGTATGTACTATTTATATTCCCACGGAGAGGACAGGACAGATAAATGGTAATGGCGGGGCCTATTGTCAGCCTGGGTAGGCAGCCCCAGGTGGTGCAGAATCAGTAGATAGATAGAAAACTTACAGAAATACCAGAAATTCTTTTTGCAAAATCCTAGAGGGAAATGAAAAGTGTTTTATCTAGAATGTACGTGGGGTTTCTTTTCTTTTTGTTTTTTAAATTTAGAAAAGAGTAAAGTTTTAAGGAAAATGTGTTGTTTGTTTTTGGTTATTTGTTGCTAGGAAACAATGAAGTCCCAAGCATGACATGTTCTTTTCAGAGTCACCCTCAGACACTCATTCCTATACCATAGGTTTCCGGCCCTGGCCATTACCAAGACTTTGTGATTTAGCTCTTTTTTAGAGTCCTCTGGGGACTCAGGTTATGCTGTGTAGAAAATGCTTCTTAAATGAATGCTTAGGAGGAGTTTGGGATCTATAGTTCTACTTTATTTTGAGGAATCTTTGTGCATCCACGAAAGGCGCTATTATCAGAGCACTAGTCTTCATAAAACTAGAGATAATACCTGTTTTGTAAGTGCCACTGTCTGAGATGTATAATGGAAAATGAAGGCTATTTTCTATCTCCAGCAAATGTTATCTTGGAATTTTTCTACTTTTAATTTTTTTTCATAGATAAGCAGAAATCACCTTGCCTTGCTATTTCCTTTCCTTGTCTGTTTTTTCTTTTATTACCAAATTAAAAATTATTGGTCAGGACCCCAAGTCACTGCAGACTTCATATCGTGTTTGGGCTAACTGTACCACCCAGCATGACTAGAGTTCCATCTGTGAGCTCAGATCTGAGACACTGTCTTCGTCAATCTCTTGACATAATCATAGGCTCTGAAGCCTGGAGCAGGATTTGTGCATGGAGGTTGTTTCTTAAAGGTACTGATAATTAGAAGCCCACATCTGTCACTATTACAGACAGCTAAGTCACGTAGACATACTATAGGCAGTCAGATAGTGCTGGGTTCTCGAGACAGTCAGTGCAAAGTAAAACTCGTTACAAATGTGGCCAGAGGTGCACCTGTTAGAGGCCAGGCCTTAAGATAAAGATAGGATGACCAGGCCTAACATAAGTGGTAACACCTGGACTAATGAAATCTAGCTAGACATCAGTCACTTCAGTAGGGGACCAAGGCCCTCAGACTCATACCTCCCTGAAAAGTTTTTTGT
The DNA here is from genome assembly GCA_004027595.1 of Dinomys branickii. Taxonomy (NCBI): domain Eukaryota; kingdom Metazoa; phylum Chordata; class Mammalia; order Rodentia; family Dinomyidae; genus Dinomys; species Dinomys branickii. The sequence goes on along the minus strand of PVLD010001894.1, from coordinate 10,297 downwards.
TCTTTTCACGTACACTTGCTATGTGATTTGCTTCCCCGTTTGGATCAATATTACCTAAATCTCCATAGTTTTAATCTTATTGATTGATCATAGCTTTAACCCACATTTTAGCCATATGGTTGTGCTCTACAAACTTCCCCTGAAAACCCACTTGGTAACTAACTCAGGACCCCTCCTGCCTGTCAGAAGCTGTGTCGCTCTCCCTCAATAAATATGTCCTACTCTTAACCATCTTTGTTTCTTAGAATTCGTTCTTTGCTTTTGGGAAATGTGAACTTGGCATATCAGACATTAAGCAGGTTGGGAGTTATAATGTGTCCCTTATATCATTTGGAGGTCCTATATAATTTCCAGTATCATCATGACTTCTCAGCACCTCTGACTATCTTGATGTTAGTTTGAATTTACAGAGGGACATTCTTTCTGGTTCTCTTGCCTCTATGTTTTTCTCAGTTGCTATAACTTTAGACCCATTGTTGATAATGCCTCAAAAACATATAATGGTTTCAGATCTATCCATAGACAGATGAAACTGGCGAGGCTATAGAAATCAACCCATGGGCCAGAAGTTTTATAAGCTGGTTGTTACAGAGTCTCAAGTAGTAAAGAAAAACAAATTAATAAATGGGCAGCCATTCCAGGGAGTGAGCCACCTGTTGTTGACAATCATTATGGAAGCACTGAAGAGCAAAGGGGACACCACTGTTGTGGGTGGAGATTAGTGTTGGTCTAACTCAGATCTTTGCTGCAATTTTGGATACCAAAGTTATTAATTTAAACATTAAATATTATTTAATGAGCATAGAACCACCATTTTATCCTGCACATGTTTACTGAACATCTGTCGGACATGTGGTATTTTCCTCATTGCTATGGGGTCCATATAGGACTTTGTCTTTTTAAATCATGTAACATTTTAATGAAGACATATTGGAAAATTGGAAAATAATCCCAGAGATGAAACATATAGCAAGTACCTTCTGTTCAACTCAAAGCAAGGATGAAATAGAAATAAATGTTTAGGTCAAACTGGCAAATTCTAGCACAAATTTTACTATAATTTACGTACAACTGAAGTAAAGGGAAGAGGAGCTATAAGGAATTTTTGCTAATAAGTTCAATTATTTCAGCCTGAATCAATAAAAAATATGGGATTAGAATTAATGGTATGAAAAAGAAAAGTATATCAAAGGCAAAATGATAAATAATCGCATCTTAGAAACATGCTTGAAAAAAAAAACATGCTTGAAAGGGTAAAATTCAACATCAGATGGGTTGGGCAGTATCTATTTTGATTATGTGGCTACAGTTTTCATTTAACATGTGCTGGAATTTTGTTTCTGCTTGTATTTGTAGAGTCTGTTTTATAAAGTCACTTCCCATTTTGAAACTGATTAAATCACTGCATTTCAGTTGCAAGTGTGTTATTTGGTAAGACTCAAGACTTTTGTGGTAGAATTTAGAGGTGTCTTTTTTAGGATGTAGTGTTTCTCTTCGTTATACTAAACTTAAATATTATATACCAGATAATTTCTTGTATAATATGTCCTTTTTTGATACCAGGACTTGAATAAAGGGCCTCGTGCTTGCAGGCAGATGCTGGTGCTGTGCACTGAGCTGCATCCCTGGCCATGTATATGTCTTGATGCTTCTAGAATACAGGTTACATGAAGGTAGAGACTATGTATGTGCAAGCCATGTCTAAGCACTGAGAATATGGCCTTCATCCATTGTAGGTATTGAATATTAATAAGGGAATAAAATAACTGAACACTACATAAATCATTTCATCAATGTCCTAATTATTGTATTATGTAAACTACAACACACAGTTCAGGCTGTCGGGCAAGGGATTTGGAGCAAAAAAGATGTAGCAGTTAGTTAAAATGCAAAAACTTGGGACCTTTCTATTTTTATTTGACAAAATATCATTCTTCATCTGTTTGTAGTACCCATAAGATGACTGGAAAATATACTCTCAAAAACCTGATATTTACCTTCAAAAAATGCTTAAATACTTCCCATTTATCCTAGTGTTTGTGTAGATGAGGGAAAATTGGACATTGAGTCTACTTATTTCTTCCTAGAGACTATAATTTCACATTTCAATTAAAATGAAGTGAGCAGCACATTTATCGCCATAAAGCAGGTTGTAGGTACCAGCTATAGGACTTCTTTCATTGCTATGGAAACTGGACTGCATTTTCTTGGCTACCTTGGCGCTACATGTAATTGTGTGTGAGCTAAACTGATAGTGCACAATCAATACTCCATAAACTACAAGATACATGTTGAGCTTGAAAGCAAACTTAGAGAAAGAAAGGTAATTTATTACTATTTTTATAATTGTGGTCTGGGGCAGACAGAAGCTAGCTTAGAAAACTATAAATTTTGCTAGAATGGAAGGCAGGCAAACGTGGATTGTACGATGTGGACTAAATCCCTCCCACAGTTAGGAAGGATAAGCCTTAAATGGCCAAGGGCACTCATTCAACAGCAACCAGAATATTATGCAATAGTAGCTATGGCTGGATGCTTGGGGGAAAAGAACACCAGTCTTCCTGAAGAAAATTGCCCATTTAGGAGTTTGGGATAAAGTCTCCTGGCCTATGGGGTTGAAGGAACAGAGTATGCATGTTTAGTGTCCTCTGGCTATCCTTTCTACCATTGTCAATTGCCAAGTCTTTGCAGCAATACAATAAAAGCATACTCAGTTGGGTTTAAGTGAGTAGCAAACACAAATAGAACCATATGAACTCCATTTTCGACCAAGTCCCACCCTTCATCTCAAGACTTTCCAACAAGTGGTTCCCAAAATTCTGAGTCCCCAAGAAGCCATTGAGAGACCTTGTTAAAAAGCACATACATTCTGACTCAGTAGGTTTGAGGTCGAGCCTAGGGATCTGTTGAGCATGCTTTGAGACACTGCCTAACACTACTTTCTGAAGATATATCTTATTTTCCAAAATGATAATAATCTTTCTCCAAGTAGGTCACCAACACCAGTAGATTAACACATTTGTATGTTTAGGACCCAAACAGGAGAGGGTGTTGAAAAGCTTCCACTGGGATGGGAATATTGGTTGAGTTTTCCATCCTTAGCCATGGGAAAGACAAGGAGGGTGTTTGTCTCTGTTCATCCTGTCTTGTGTAGAAGCTTAAAATCTGAAAATCCTCTCTGCCAATAAGAATGGAAATGAAAGAGAAATAAGTTGTTGAAGAATAAAGAACAAAACCAATTGACAGACAAAAGGAAAAAAAAAAAACCACAAAGCTTCCAGAGAGAGTTTAATAAATCCTTACCTTCAACCTCACTTTGGAAAGAAATGCAAAGAGAAAGGTTTCCTTCTGATAGAAAATGTGCGGGAAGCAGCCTAAAACTTGGAGAGGGAAGGGTCTTTCACAGAGGAAAATGCTGAGTGGTAGAAAAATCACTGAAGCAGGTTGAGCCTGGGCAGAGATTAATGATATAGCAGGAGGCTGCTGATGAAATGACATTCACATCTCAGAATAAAGTCATTGTATCTCTCTGATTCCAGGGTCTGGAATGTACTGAAATCAGAACATGTATGTTCTGGAGAGGTATCTAAGCAAAACACTTGAACACAGTCACACATATAAATGTTCAAACTGTCTTGAGTTGTTTTTCTTGTATTTTTTATGTATCCCAAGGAAAGACTTTGACAAAAATCTACCTAAGTTTCATCTATTCAAACTTGATACCATCTGGATTATGGAGAAAAATCACTTGTATGTTTCATGTAATAGCAATAAATTAGTGACAAAAGCTATCATTCAAAGGCTACACAATGATTATATGAATGTAATTGTTGTTTCTCTATTTTTAAAACAATATCTATCTCATGCTGCCTCAGAAAGGCTATGACATTAACAATAACAGTGGATATAACTGAATTCCAACTCTCATAATAGTAGACTAATAAAAATGGCATTTAAAATTTTCTCCATTTTAAAAAAATCATGAAGATATTTAAGCTTTACAAAATGTGCTCCATATGTAACCGTAGGTGGTCACTGTGTAATCTGCAATTGAATGTTAAGTATGGGAAAAGAGCAAAGTGTAGTTTCTGGGCCAGTAGCACCCATCCATAAAACCTGGGAACTTGTTAGAAATGAAGATAACGCTGTCCTGCCCTAGATCAGCGGTGGCAAATCTTTCAGAGACCAAGTGCCCAGACTCTAACCCAAAACCCACTTACTCATCACAAAGTGCCAACGCTGCAATTAAATCTGAATACTGAGGTTATAGTTTAGAAAAAAAACCTCACACATTAAAATTGCTGGTCTTCAAAGGAAAGCAAGTAACACACATGCCACAGGTTCACCGTCACTGCTAGACACTGTGTCAGGACCCTGGACAGGGCTCGCTCACCCTCCCTGGATGGAATTCACCTAGAGATTCTGACGTATTCCAGGTTGAGCACTGACTCAGCTGCTGTCTCACTGTCCCTGTTTGCAGTTAGTGGCCTTGGTGACGGTAACTAAAGAGCCATGTTTTAGTCACTCAATTTCTGGAAATGATGGATTATTTTTGAAATCAACTAGTGATACATTTTTTTAAAATCTCAGATTATCATTCTTTGTTTTATTTATTATGATTATACTCTGTATCTTGTTGAATTCAATTTATATCCGCTTTGAAAATAAAGAATAAGGGTGGTAAATAAATCAATTTTCCTTCCACTTGAAAGCAAACAGCTCTCGCTTTTGTTGTTAAAATTTAGCAATTTAAGATCCAAGTGTCTCTTTCCAGAAATTCACCACTCTTCTAATGCCCCATTCACTTTTCAAATGCAAATACATCCAAGGAAAAGACACCTCTGATAATCTTTCCTCCAGTGAAACAATTTGCTCACAGGTTGGAATAATCCCTCAGAAACCCTAGATTGCAGCATAGGGTGCTTGGGCTCTTCTAGAAGATACATTTTTTTTCACATTCATTAAAATTAATTTGTACATTTTATGACAAAAGCTTATCAAAGCATTTTAGCTGTGAAACTAACTAAATAAATATCTCCAGCATTCCCCACATCTAAAGAGATTATTTATTTTCTCTGAGGGCTGATAAAAGTTCTGATGGCACATTTTCTAATTTTAAGACCATTTTTATTTCACGCTGCTGAGAAACTTGAAGTCAGGAGTGAGCGGGCGGGTCTGTTTGAAGTGTGATTCACACTTTATGCTCTCCTCCCCCAGCAGCTCATGCATATTTATAAAGGCAACCAGACTTCAGGTTTTAAACATGCTAAAGGAAGGGTCTATTTTAGAGGAGAATAAATAAGTGTGCTGCAGCTTTGCAGCACTTTCTGTCCAAAATAGCCGCCCTGTTTACAAATGTTAACTCATAATTTCCAAAGATAAAAGGATAGATAAGTCAGGCCTACCTTCATCTCACCCTACAAATTTTGTATAAATGTATTTTTTCCTCTTGAGCTATTTCAATAGCAACTTTCTTTTATGCAGGTCTATAATAGTCCCAGTTTCATTTAATGGTTCAATTGTCAGCCAGTCCATCTATTTGTCTGCCGGGAATCTTTACTACGAAGATCCTGGGATAAATCCCCTGATAACCCAAAGGCTACAGAGAACTCCTTCGTTCTCATGCGCCAAGCATCACAGAAGTGAGAGTATCTATGGAAAGGGCCACAGTTGATAAATGGTGGAATAACAAAGAAGTGACCTAACTCTTTCTAGATGGGTTTTTTTAAATGCACGTACACATACACACGTAGGATGAAGTTAGTGACCTTTAAATTGAACGTCAAAGATGAGATGGTTCACTAGACAGAATCAGCAATTCAGCAGAAAGAAGTAACCTGAACAGGGTCAGGGAACCACACCAGCAGAGGATGGCCAAGAAACAGCAAGTTACGCAGCCTCGCTGGAGAGCAGGTTTCACCTGGCGGAAGGGCGGGACTCATTTTGAAATATTCATATTGAAACAATAGGCAAGGGACAAAGTGGAAAGAACCTGCTAGGAACGTACAGAGAAGTTGAAGTCTTAGCTTGTAGATGGGGCCTACCTACTCCACACCACGGGTTAGAGGACTCCTACAGGAAAACGAGGAAGCGAGCACTTCATGCAGAGATGCTCTGATTCAATTATTCAAAACATCACAAAGGCTCAACGAGTCAGCACCTCACGTTCAAGTGCAGTGACTCTTAAGATCTCTAATCCCATATCACGGAGGAAAAATTCGTAGCTTATCTGTTTCAAATTTTCATTCAAGGGGATGGAAGATAGATTCTAGGTGAGTGAGGTAAAAGGCAAAATGGTTAGTTAAGTGCTACTGTTAATAGCCCAGTTTCTGTTAATAGGTTGATCTATTCATTCATTCATTTAACTTATATTATTCAATATTTAAAATGTTCAAAGCCCTCAGATAAGCACAGAATCAAATACTGTAATTGCTCTCATGGAAAATGTACCTGGCTGTTATCTGTTTAGTAGTTTTTGTGTCTTCCTTTAGTTGTGAACTTCCTACATGAAGCAGCAACACCTATTTTGAACACAGTCATGTACTTCTCTAAAGTGCTGTTTCTACAGTGCGGTGCATGCTCCCTATGTGCCACAAACGTGTGCTGATGGCATTCAGTTTCACGACTACAACATTGTTTTGTAACTTAGCCAGGAAACAGAGAAGCACTGTGATTTAAACAACACACTATCCCACTTGCTCACTGCCAGCAACACAGTCCGGAAGCCAAATTTCTGAGCTTAGGCATCATGATGGGGAAAATTCTGGGACTCAATTACAAGCAGCAGAGACTTGTTCCCGCTGGAAGGAGCCGATGCATTTCAAGTATGCATGGGGTGCAGTATCATGTAGTCTTCTCATTATCCCTCCTGTAGACACGATTCATTTTCTTAATGAGAAAATGCACATTTACCACCTGCTTAAAAATAAGATATTTAATCTACTTATTATAAAGATGAACTCTGAAGAGTTTACTACTTATATTTATACTCAACAAACCTAAAGCACATACAATGGATCTTTACAAGTTGATAAATCTGCCTCCCAAAACAATGAGTGCTAACCCAAATCTTCTGACATCTAATGAGGAACAGCTGCAAGCAAATTCTCAGTTTTGTGTTCCTTCTCCTACACTGACCTTGTTTCCAGTTCATACTGTCATTTGTCTTCTTTATTTTGGCTCTTCTTCAAAACCTGTATTCTAAATCATTTTTCTTATGCCTATATTTTAAACTTGATTTATCTTGATTTTCCTGTTCCATATTTGGGAATGGTTTGCTTCTTCTCTCTACATCTGGGCAGCTTAGATTAACTTGTATCTTCTTTATCTTTCTCCATCATGATCTTGTTTCCTCAATAATACATGGCTAGAATTCTTCTCAGTCATCCAGTTTAGATCAAGGCAGATCAAGTCTAATTGTCTAAATGATTGCACAATTGTCCCTATCAGGGATTAACTATGATTTATTTTAAGAGTTCCATTTTTTATTTGTGGACATTTACTTAGTATTTCTTCTCTTTTTAATCACCAAAAATGATGCATTAAAATCCTTGTGCATATGTATTCGGATACTGATATTTTTATTTTGATGAAATAGATTCTCATAACTAAGACTTCTGAGTATATACAAATGTGTGCATGTGTGTATGTTTGTATTTATTTCAATTTCAATAGAAATTTCCATTCAAAATGATTCTTTTTTTCAAAAAAGCTATAGTAACTTTTTTCTGTATTTTAAACATCAATAAAAGCTAGCACACTTATAAATTTCTATCAATGGGGTGAATATATAAAATACTGTTACTTAATTTTGCAATTCTCTGACCATTAAGGGGATTGGACATCTTTTCATAGACTGAATAATTTTTCCTTCATGGATTCTTTATTCGTATTTATCATTCAGTTTAGAGGGCTTGTTTTCCTTAGTTACTAAGAGACTTATGTATAGTCTACACATAATTTACCACCTATCCAGGATAATGGTATTCCTCTCACCATAGCAAAATACCTCTAATGTTAAGGTTGAAATGTTAAGGTTGAAAGGTTAAGAAAATGAAAGCAATTACAAAATATGAGGGGTTAACCAGTCTCCTTGCAACTGAGGCAGGTGGACCCAGCTATGGTTAAAGAAATGTTAATGGAGGTCAAAGGAAGAGAGTCTACATCACTTTCTGGAAGAATCCTCCAAGTCCCTTACTTTAAATAATACAACCTTGGCCAGCACCTACTTTCTCTTCGCACCCCCTCTTTTTCCTCCTGCCTGGCACATAGATCTCACCCCGAGGGCAGAACATCCTTTTGGTGAACACGGAGCGGCAAAGGCAAAGACTCAAGTCCATAGTAAGGGCCGCTAGAGGGAGAGACGCGATGACTCACCTTGCATTCCCTGCGTGGCGTTGCTGTATGAGCTTTGGACTATCTAAGCTTTGACTTCTTGTTACCTGAAAATAATTGGCACAATTTGTTTAAGGCACAGTTACATGGGTTTTCAGTTATAATTAATTGCATCCTCATGAGCGCATTTCATTTTTTGCAACATTTTCTAAGAAAATCAATCACAAATTGAATTTGCTAATGGTACTATAAAAGATACCATTATAATCTTATAAAGGTATAAAACCATTATAATGGTATCAATATAATGGTACAATGGTATGTTATAATGATATACAATTGTAATGGTATAAAACAAATTATAATTTATAGTTTACAGTTTTTTCTAAAAGTTTTCAGGGCTGACTTTTTCTTTCTTTTCTGTGATAGGTCTCTGGTATTCTTCTTTCAGATAGCCATGTGACAACCAGTCAGGAGAAGGTTTAGGAAGTCCAAATTTTCCTCCAATATTTTTTCTACTTTTACGTCTTGAGTTATTTTGGAATTTACTTCTGTATGTGAAGTAAATACATCTCAGATTTTTTTCTTTTATATGAATGGCTCACTGTGCTTCTACCATTTATCAGATAAATGCTTGCCCTCCCTCCGTTACTTCATGATAACAATTTTGTAAATTACTAAATTTCTATATGCTGGAGACAATTCCTGAACTACTCTTCCAGTAATCTCTTTGCCCATTTCTATATTAGGATCACTCATAACTTTTTATTCCAATGATTTTATATTAGTATTGTAAAGCAGTTTCCTTCCTCAAAATTTTCTTGTATTTTATCTTGACTATTCTTCAGGCATTTATTCTTGCAGATAAACTTTAAAAATGATGCTGGCCAGTTAAAGACAGCAGTGGAGATTTCACTGAGCAGGGAGTCAATTTCCCATTACAGCATCTCACCCGAGATGATATACTTTCATGTGGGAAGATATTGTTTATTTTTACAGTTTAAAAATACACAGCTTATCCTTGCGTACATCTCTAGGCACTTGGATTTATGTTACATACTGTCGTTTTCATGTACCTGATTATCCCTGCCAAGGGAAACAAGTACCCTTCTTACTGTTGCTCCCCTGCCCTCCCTGCCCCCCCCGCTCGCCCTCCCTTCCTCCCCTCCTTTCTTCCGTTCCTCTCTCCCCTGTTCCGTCTTTGGTTTCTTTTGGAGATGTTCAGTATTGTTAAAGGTAAATGCAATAGGACAAGAAGATGAAATTACCAAAATAAATATTGATGTCTTTTCACTGATGACTGGAGAAAAAAATTTTTTCCCTCTATATTATGCAGCTAAGAAAGCAAAAGTACAAAGTTAGGGATCTACTAAATATTTTAGTCAGGATTCAGACTCAAGCCTGCATGGCTCCATCTTGGTTACTTTTCTCCTAGAGAAATTATTGTTTCTTTATGGTATCCTCACCCCCAAATATATCTTCCTTTAATACTTGCTTCCCACATAGAACAATTAAGAATAATTGAAGGCTAAAAGTGAGAAGACATTTTAGAATATGTGCCCATCAATAAGAGATATCCTTCATGTGTTTGTTTAATCACATCTAGAATGCATCCTTTCCTTTTCAGGATTGTAGCAAGGTAAAGTTAATTACTCCTTCTTGATTGTAGATGTTCTCAGACACTACAATATTACTTTCCTTTTCTTCTATACACAATACAGCCCAATGAGATTTACTCCAATTGAGATTTTTTTCCCAAGACATAAAATAAGACCAAATAAAAACTTTAAAAAAGAAATTCCTTTTGCAAAAAAGAAACCTAGAACTCAGACACAGAGCCTGCTTCTCTTGGCTACAATTTTGTTACTATATACTTTTGACAGGGGCTGGGGATATAGCTCAGTGGAATAAGCGCTTGCCTAGCAAGCGCAGGGTCCTGAGTTCGATCCCCAGTACCGCAAAA